>LIEC01011556.1:0-46807 GCA_001925005.1 Drosera capensis | reverse complement strand
GGAAGGGATGTGTTGATAGGATGATATACTTACTATAGCGGGAACTCCAGGATGGGTAAGAATATAGGCGTACCCTAACATGACTTTGTCTGATGGGAATGGCCAAAGCTGTTGCGTGGATCCTGTGTCATGGTTGTCAATGAATGTGACAGCGTTTTGGGGCATGATCCCTATAAGTCCAGGTGCCCTGCCATTAGAGTCAACTAACCTCCAGAATTCTCCCTCTACGGCTGCTTGTAGAATGCCTTTGGTAGTAAAGTCGAATGCCTTGATAGTACCACCAGCCGCGTTAGCCCAATTTGCCAAATCATATCTATGTTGATCCTGGATGTAGTTTGGTTTTCCATCGCCTCCATATGACATTGCATTCCATATCTCGCCGACAGCGAAATTTGGAGATGTTCCTTCCATGTATATTTTCATCACGCTCGCGGCATAACCCTTCGCAAAATCAAACCTCCATCCATCAAAGCCAATGTCGGTCTTGAGCCAGTTCATCCACTCTATCAACCCCCGTTGAGCATCCGGGTTCAAGTGGTCAATGTCCGGGGCTGCGGCATAGGCTGCCCCACTGTCAAGGTTTCCAGTACCATCGCTATACTGGGCATCGTCCCTGCAGATGTGGTGTGGCCCCCAGTCTAGTCGCCCATCTGATCTTCCTCCCTCGAAGACGCACCATATGCCTCGTCCATCTTGCTTGGTTCCACATCTATGGTTGATTACTATGTCCGCTACGCATTTGATACCATTTTGGTGGAATGTGTCTATCAATGATTTCAAATCTGCTCCGTTGCCATATTTTGATTCGTCGAGATCATAGAGTTTTCCTGGTAGATATCCTGGTAGAGACAATACAGTATTATATCAGTGCATGCTTTGCTACATACTGCTCAAGTTAACTTTTGCTTTATGTGAAATACAGGAATCTCTGCCCCTCTCTAGCACATCTTGCAGTCTTATCGTGCTAGTACTAAAAGAATGCAAAAACGTTAGAAGCCTTCCGATGTCCAAAATAATGTGCACTCCCTAGAGTAAGGCACCTCAAAGATTGGTTTGTGTTTAAGAAGAAAGATTGTGCCGGTCTAGTATCCGGTCATTATCTGGTTTCTATCGTAGTATTGGGTGCCACTTAATAATGCACGTCCTTATAAGTGTCATATGATGAGAGCATCTCATCATAAAATCACTCTCAAGTAAAATTGTGTTATGAGACTGTTTCCGTCCTTACCCTGAGGTGAAACAGATTGACTGGGCGGAGGAAGCCAGACATGGGTAACTCCAGCTTTAGCTATCTGGCCAACTGAGTTCTTGAGGGAGTTGTACCATCCTCCTTGCTTATTACAAGAATCCCAGCCAAACCCCTGTTGATCCAAACATTTCAGTAACTGAACTAATATAAGAATGTTCCAATATCAAAGAAAAAACACTACAGCAAAGACAAGACAGACCTGAAACAGAATACTTGTAGCGGACGAGAGGGTTAGGAAGAGGAACGCAGAAAGAAGAAGGCAAGCAAGAAAGCTTGAGCACTTCATGGTAAAATTGCTATGATCTTAGGTGTTTGTTGCTTGTGCTGTTTTCTGGATGAGAAGTAAGCGTGCACCTATCCGGCTTTATATAGGGAGCAGTGGCTTCTCGCCCATTAATTGGTGGAGTGGATAAAATCGGGATGTCATGGGAGACAAATGCTTGCAAGTCATTGGTTCGCTTGTGAATCACTCTTTTCTTCGAATTATGAATTAGTCATAGTTTTGGAAAGAGCACAACTGCACTAGTAAAACCCATATCTTCATGGGGATGGGTGCCATATGCCCACAATTGCCTGTTAGAGATTAGAATCACCAATCCTGATCTAAAAGCTAGAAGATGAAGAAAAGGTGTTCTGGATGAGTATGCGTGATTGTGTGTGGATGGGCTCTTGTTCTCATCCTGTCTATGATTTTAGTCAGGGGTCGTCTAGTGTAGGCTGTGCTTGATGAAGACGTTTTGGCTTCTGGTTTTTCCATTTGTAGATGAGCATTTGCTGTTATTAGCAAGGTTGCGAAGAACATCTTCACTGTTTAAAATATCTGGCACTTAAAAGGTCTAACTGTATAAAACGTGAATCTTAATGTATCATTACATGCCTTAAAGTTTCCAGTACTTATGTTCTTGGGATGAAAGCATCACCAAGAATTGAAGGTTCATTGAGGTGTGGTCATCCACATGATACCTTGGTTCAATTATGTAATGTTGCCAAGCATCCATGAGAGATTGTGTGCATATGGTCTTTGTTATGATCCATTTTTCAGTTTGATTATTGTGGTATCAAATTTTCTTCAATTCGCATCTTGTACTCATCGTGCAAATTGTCTTATTTTCCCAGTATGCATACTCTGCCTACTAAACATGTCTCGTCATCTTAAGCAATCTTCCCTCATGTTTCTTCACAATTTACTTGACTCCTACATCTCTTTCTATCTGCATGTTAGTAATCAGATTACACGATATTACAAACAGCATCGTCTGGGTATGGCAGAAGAGCATTATTGTCTGTAAAGTAATTGTACCATGTTGTTTATACTTCTGATTTTATCAGCTTTAACTTTGTAGTCTGTTGCTGGTGTTTTTTTTTTCCCCCTCAATGAATGAAGCTTTTCTTTTGGGGTTTTCTTGCGGGAGATGTTGATCAGAAGTTGGATTAAGCTTCTCATCATCTATTCATTTCACATTCTGCAGGTACAAAAAAAAACAACTTTGCATCACAGCTTATGCGTCGTATAATATCCATGCTTGATAATTTATGTGCTTGATTTGAATGCTTTAAGATTATTTGTTTCTTATATCTTGATCCTCAATGACGCAAGAACATGAACCCTTAAACAAAGGGAGTGGTTGGATGTCCAACTGTCGTCAGATTGCATAGGTTGAATGTTCAAATTGTTTTGCATTCTTATGGATTGTAGTGCATCATCATTTTATTCCTCTGGGATCTGAGCTAGGCTTGGGACATCTGAGATCTGGGCTTGGCTTAGGAGACTCATTTTAAAAGGCCTAGTTAGCGGGGGTTGAAGGTAAGATGAGATTTTTAAAGAGTTGAAGGACATCCAAAAGAAATTGCGAACTTTATTCAACTTCCTTCTACTGGCATATACACAAGTACAATCCGCCAAGGCATGAATTTCTGTCATCTTAACAAGTTATTCTAAGCAAGTGCAAGAATCCTAAATCTTCTAGGAAACTAAACCAGCAAAGGAAAGTATAAAATAACAACCCTCGATCTTCATTCAAACTAAATATCAAACATTACTGTGTATTCTTCTCCCACACGGAGTAGTCCTTCCCAGAGATCGTGAGCTTGAAGCCTGATGGAATAAGATTTCCGACATCAAATTTTGGTCCGATCTTCACAATAACCTTCCCATCGATCATTGCCACATAGGCATCAGCTTCCGCGGCCAATATGTTGACTGTGCTTGTCTCATGTATCCCGTTCCTAGTCCTGACAGAGGCCAATGCTTCTATTTGCGTCATCAAGCCCCATTGAAAGAAGTGATCATAGAACTGCAAACACAGGAACATAACTCTTAAATCAAGTTATTTGAACTCTAATTTACAAGCATTAAGTGTTTTTTTGTACGTACTATTGATGGAACTCCTGGATGTGTGAGAATGTAGGCATATCCTTGGATGACCTTGTCTGAAGGGAAAGCCCAAAGCTTCTGTGTCGACCCCGTGTCGTGATTATCAATAAATGTAACAGAGTTCCGAGGCATAACTCCAATCGTGCCTGGAGGCTTGGAGTTGCAGTCTCTCATCCTCCACCACTCTCCTCCCACAGCAGCCTGTAGGGTGCCTTTGGTGGTGAAATCGAAGACAGAAACTCCGCCACCGGCATTCTGAACCCACCTAGCCAAGTCATTCCTATGAGCATCCTGGTTGTAATTAGGCTTGCCATCTTGTCCATAGGAAAGAGCATTCCATATCTCCCCCACGGCGAAATCTGGTGTTGTTTTCTCAATGTATTGTCTCATGACACCAGGGGCATAACCCTTAGCGAAATCAAACCTCCATCCATCGAAACCAATGTCATCTTTTAGCCAGTTCATCCAACCAGTCAGCTCCATCTGGACCCTTGGGTTCAAGTGGTCAATGTCTGGGGCCGCATCGTACCCTTCACCACTGTCTAGATTCCCTCGGCCATCACCATACTTGACGTCATCCCTGCAGATGAAAGATGGCCCCCAGTTTAGGCGGCCGTCGGGGGTGCCACCTTCAAAAATACACCACACCCCTCTTGCATCCTGCTTGGTTGCGGTCCTATGGTTGATGACTACATCTGCCACGGCTTTGATCCCTCTCTGATGCAGCGCGGTTATCAGTGCCTTGAGTTCTGCCTCAGTTCCGTATTTTGATGCATTGAGATCATAAAGCTTTCCTGGCAGGTATCCTGGAAGCAAGTCAGGAGAAACCATGAGAAACCTTGGTAAGACAGTCCTGTAGTAGCACTATTTTGTTCCCCTGTAATTATCGAGCTTTCTTATTTCTTAGTATTTGTGTAGATTATATTGTTCTCCTGAGAAAAGAATATGAATTAACAGAGGATCCTTTATGTTTCTTTCTTGAAACAGTGTTAACCCGTAAGTGATGCTACTCGGGGAAACCTTCAGGATTATGAAGCAACAGAGGAACCAATATTCCAGGTAAGTCTATTATCCAACGTACGAAGGAAATTTCATGAAGATGACAACTTTGAAGCTCAAATGTTTTTACTTTCACTAAACAGTGTACGACTTGCACTTGACAAAACCAATAAGCATATAAATGATTATTCATGCTTCCTTCCATGCATGTTTTCATCAAATTAAATATTATTATTGCTTAATCTAACTTGTGGCATTAAAATGAATCGTGTAAAAGAGTAAGCAATGGAAGTTTGAAGAGAAGGATAAACAATACCTTGGGGTGAAACAGAATGGGAAGGAGGAGGAAGCCACACATGGGTAACCCCTGCACGAGCGAGGTCTTCGACGGAGCTCAATAACGAGTTGTACCATCCTCCTGGTTTGTTGCAGGATTCCCAGTTGAACCCCTATTCAAATATCCAGATCCAAAACAATGTTAGCATTCACTTCCAAGTTCGAATAATAAACCAATTTTCTAACATGTTGATTTCAGCGAATTTGCATAGTGTATGGTATGGCCAATAATGAATCATATATTATGTGGCTATATGTGATTTTAGTTTGCGTTAGCACCTGAAATAATATAGTGGAAGCTGATGCCCAGCCGAGGCAGAGGCAAAAACTGAATACTATAAGAAGGAAAAGTGACTTCTTCATTTGCATTTTGTATGCTAACTATCTTGAATATGTGTTTATGTCGGTAGATATCCTGATGAAGCTGGAGGCTGAGTATGCTGCTGAGAGGATACCTCAAAGGGTATTTATAGACCCTGGGGAGCAGGATGATTAGGATCGAGGATTTGGATAAGAGATCAAAGTGGATAATCGTTGCCGCCGTCTGCATTGCTGATGGAGGTGCGTGTTTGCAGACTATGTAACCGCTCCAATGTCTATCAGCAACAGGCACTGCGTGTGTTAAGCCAATGAGCAGCAAAGAATGACGTGGCGGCAGCCACCCCAAGGCGGCCAAGGCCAATGAGGAAACTACTTGTATGATGCCATTGCATCACGGCGGCGGCTGCTTCTGCGAATGGCTCACTCATGTTCATCCTCAAATTGGATAGGAGTTACCGCCAACACGTACAAAACTCTGGGGCCTTGGTTTCGTCGCCCCTCAACTCACAAATAGTCTCTGCCTATCACCTTATGACATGCACCCCATTCGAGGACTTGATCAACAAGAAGAAAAATAGGTGATGGATTCGGTGTGGTTCATCCTATCCATAGATCAAGCTTATCCTTGTCGATCTGTTGATGGCTGATGCTTATCCTTGCGATCCTGTGCGAAGTTTAAGCTTATCCTTGTCGTGCTTAAACCGTTGATCAACTTCAAACTATGCATGCTGCCACTATAAGACAGCAATTTCATATGAGAAAGTCAAGTTGTCGTGCTTATCCTTGATGTTCGACATTTTTTGGACTGTCATATCGTATGTTGAGCGTTTGATTCTGTTGCTATATTCTTCTGTGAGCGTTTGATTCTGTTGCTATATTCTTCTGTGTAAATCATTGTTATCAAGTGATTTAACACGAAGGCCGCTGGTTAACTTGAGTATGGATTGTCTGTTGCATGTTCAGCTTAAGACCCCCCTAGGCTCATGTTCATCCCGTCTTCTGTTTTCAGATTCGGATCGTCTGTTAATCGAGAGTGCTTATCAAAAGTTTATCTCGTTTCAACTGCTGGTAATTCTTATATCTGTTAGCTTAACAATATCTTCGACGAAGTGGTAATGAATATGGATACGTAGCATGCTGGAAGCTGATCAGTCCATGATGAAGTTGCCAACATCAGCCATTGTTTACAGGTGGTCCTATCCTATCCTGGAAACAAGTTAATCCACACTGTTAGCCGGTGGACGGGATTAACATCATCCGAACAAAATTAATGCTGCTGCTTGTTCTGATCTCTTTGCTCGATCCAATCTCGAAACTATTTTGTTTCTTGGCAAGAGCCCACCTCCTCCAGGTTCCCGGCATATGATCAAAATAGTTTGAAGATCAGATTGTTATCATATGGAGTATCATGTAGGTTGATGATGACGTACAATCAGAGTTTTTTTTCTCTATATTTGGTCAGACACGAGTTTGGAATCTAAGTATCTGATTCCCCATTCTATGTGACAACATCGTCGTGATCCATGAAGTGGTGCCCCATGTATCAGCACCCAAGTCCTGAACAATCCTATTGGCATTTATGTATCATCAAGGAGTAGGAATGGCCGATGGTACATCAAAAGCAAATAAGCCAATCAGTACCCAAGTAAAAACATATTAGGAGATATACCTCCCAACCATGGAATCTGGGACTTCCCTAATTGTCACGTTAATCGATAAGTTTAAACATTATAGTATGCGAGAAGCAAGTCTTATGTGTATTTGCATATTTATTCACTAAAGAATATCCATAAAAATTGTCCGTGGCTAGTCGCCAACACAATCTTTTCAAAGATGATGTGCGTCATTATACGGCGCAACATAACATCATCTAAGTATCTAACACCGAGCTTTCTCCTCCATGTAGTCGGTTGCATTTGATATAGAACTATGCATTCGTTACAGTCTTACAGATGTGAAATTACAGTCTTATAGAATCATCCAATTTTGATCCAAGACTTTGGGTCTAAGGTCATGTTGGAGGCTGAAAAGCTGAAGGCCCAAAAGGAACCATCTTGCTAGGTCATTCCTCTTTGGGCTTTATCAAGCCTATCAGAACATTGGGCCCGTTTTTATTGGGTCTGCAAAGCCCAGTCCATGGTCCAAGGACATGGTTGTAGCAATGGAGTCCTTGCTCTTGAC
Organism: Drosera capensis; assembly: GCA_001925005.1. Lineage (NCBI taxonomy): Eukaryota > Viridiplantae > Streptophyta > Magnoliopsida > Caryophyllales > Droseraceae > Drosera > Drosera capensis. Next base: position 39,347 of record LIEC01011556.1, on the reverse strand, counting down.
TTGAGGGGACCATATGAATATACTTTAAATTTGAGAGTTTGCCTATTGAATGATCCCAATATTCTTCTTTGATTATTACAATCAAGTCTGCTTTCTTATAGAGATCCTTTTTATTCTCTTTCATATTTTCCGATGACGAAATCAGAAGGGCTTAGCTGCTGGGCGAGGATAGATCGGGAGAGCAAATGGGGAGAAGAAGTGGATCAACGCGGTGGGCGATTGTGACTCCAAGGATTACCTCTTCACATGGAGATTTCATGTCCAGGAAAGAGATGAGTGTTGCTTGGAGTTCGCAACCTCCATTCGAATGTGACAAACTACAATGTGTTTTTGTCTCCAAAGTGCAGATAAGAGGTCTTGCTAATCTGGTGTGTAAAGATATATTCTACCTAGGGGTCCTATAGTGTGTGTGTGTGTGTATGGTGCTCCTGATCACGTAACAGTAACAGGAGTATAGATAATAGTATGGTATTCGAGCCACTTAGTCTTCGATTTCTTCTGCAAAGCTGTAAAACAGATCATCTCTATCACACTTCTTAAACAACATTGGTCTATAATGGATAATTTGCATAAGTTCAAGTAGCAACAGGTACAGAAAAGAGCAGGGCTAAGCAAGAGAACACGAGTTGATATGAACTTCCGTGTTTCCGTTAAATTCTCGTTATTTTTTTAGGCTTTGAGAAGCCAAGGGGGCGGGCATTCAGGTAACTGAGTGCTTCTAAATGGAACCAAGGCAAAGGATAAGGCACCAAAATCTTAGCATTTGCAACAATGGGAGAAACAAAACAATTTAGCAAAGCAAGTTGAGCTGACCTGGATCTCCATAGCATGGTGTCATCTCTTGATGAAGCACTCCAATCCAACGATTGAGCTACAGCGTTATAAGAACTGCAAGTCGAGAGTCCACGATGCACAGATTGCACGGAGATGCGGATTTTTATGGAGTTCAACCCCATATCCTGTAAAGTATGGATGCACGAAGCGAGGACACTATCATCAGTTCATTACATTCGGTACGGATGAATGATGCGAAGATCATACTTAGGTTATCATGGCATTCAGCCAAGATCACACTCACATTTCCAGAGTTGATGTTCGACCTACCAACCTTCCCAGAGTCTTGCTCAGAAGCCATACGCACAGGCAAGTAGAATCACAACCTGAATCGACAAATCAGGCTCATGAGCAACAACAATAACCACAGTTCAACGAGTATCTTCGAATCGCGAGGAAACCCTAAACGCCTACACGAATCAACACAGAGAATCAAGGAATGACAAGATAAACGAGTAACAGATTCGGCAACAGAGGAATCAGTCAAGGGAAATGTACTCTTCGCCGGCGATTTTTATCAATTTCAACCGTGCCGGGTTTACTTTCATCAATGCGACCGAGGACAAGTATCTGGCGAAGATTCCGGCGGATTGGCCAGCGAATCTGCCGGCAGATGGTTCTCAGAGGTGTTCCGTGCGACGGAATCGTCGTCGACGGCATTGTTGGGGCTCGCCTAAGTGAACCGTTGCAATTGCTCTCTTCTTTAATGTTTGTACATGGTGCGCCTTTTACTAGAGATGGACTTGAACATCTTGGTTGTGTCGAATCAGTTCATTTGAGCCGATTATGGGTTAATAATCTGAAGATGGAAATAGGGTTATGCTAGGGTTCAATCTACAGAAAAAAGAACCCAACTGCGTGATCGCCATGACCAAGAGTCATGACTAACACTCATACAACAAGATGACGGACTATACTGCATAACTTCAACATCCTTTGGAAGTTGCACAAAACGAACAGCAATCATAGTAGCAAAATCCAAATGAGTATCCATATACTGCGCTCTTCACATTAGCAACAAGAACAACACTTTGTTCAAGTAGCTAGATACTCTTCACCAACAACGATCTCACAAGCTACAACACACCTTCAATCCCCAAAAGTTCTACTCTCAAAAGCTGAACATATCCACTGTTTGAACTTATTGGTGAGAACCCAATTCTGCAGCACGACAGGTAAATCGTTCCAAGCAAAAGCGAATATCCATAGGAAGGAGTGATGAGAGACTTAGGTTGACAACAAAAAGAGGAAAAATCAACACAAACAAGCTTATGATTTAGCAAAAACTTCAGCTCCTTAAGCCACATTCTTATCCGAATCGCCCTCGAGCTGGCTCAGGTTCCCCTTTTCCTTGATGAGCTGGGAATGATGATGCTTGCAGTATAGTTGGCCCTGGTGTGCTATATAGTTAGACGGGCTAATGGTACATCCTCCATGGACGCACTTGAAGCAGCTCCTGTGGTAGGAGGTTCCGTTCACAGAAACCTTCAAGATTAAACACAACATGAAAATTCAATCACCTCTATTGCACACCATGCACAAATGAACACATAAGAACTACAGATAAAGCAACGAGAAGATGCTGGCTGTTGCCTTTTCGGTTGGATAAACAGTCTTCCCACATCCCAGACATTTGTCTCTGGTTCCAGCAAAGAGTGTAGCAACCTTGCTTGGAGGTTTCTGTTTCAAAACCCAATCATATATATTGAAGCAATAGCCACAAAGAATAAGATCAGAAAGGACCATAAAGATGTATTGATTTTACGCCCAAATAGGCAGCATTCATGCTCCTGTTTTGAATATTTTTTTTCGTTTTCATAGGCATCAGTGTTATTGTTTCTTCGCATACAGTTCAGAAATTGTTGGTTTTCTATATCTAGTTTCATTATATTTTCACATTGACAGCATTATCAAATAGTCGCTCACCTCACTATCACCCGGTCTTTCGGGCTTCACAATCTTCGGCGTCCCTGAAAGTTTGTAGACAACTCATTTACACCAGGCAGGATCAATTTTGCGGGAAAAAGAAGAAGAAGAACAAAGCTTGATCACCTTCAAAGCTCTTGTCAAGGCTTCCAGTTCGCTTGAAGAGCTGATCAAAATGTGGCCTGCAGTACAACACCCCCTCAAAGGAATTGTAGTTGCTTAGCTGCAAAACAACCACCACTCAAAACTCATATATCCACATACAAGTTTAAATCTGTGACAATTCAACTTGAGCCAATCCAATAAATCACTGATCATTTTCTGCACTTCATATACTTTACAAGATCACCAGACATATTTGGATACTGAATTCAACAGATCAGGCTTGAGACTACAAACTTTCCCTCTTACATAATCATTAACATTATTACTGTATTCAATACAGATCAAGATCCAAAAATATACATAGTTCATCGCGCCACCATCCAAGTCACATTTAAAACAACATGGAAGACAGAAAACGTCAAAGAACAACGAATCAATGCATCATTGGATCGGATCTGTAATTAATCTGAATAATTGATATTCATACACATACCTTGAGGGTGCCATTGCAGTGATGGCAACGAAAGCAAGCTTTATGATAAATGCGATTATCAGCGGTCAGCTTATCGACCAAGTAAACGGTCTTGTCACACGCTTTACATTTCGGATTCGAGCTCGTGATCGTAGCCATTATCTATCTTAACAATATCACCTCCGCAGCTTCTCCTGTGCTTTCTTCTCCTCCTCGATGCCTCCTAGCTAGCAGGGATGAAGAAAGTAGAGGAGATTGCTGGGATGGAAAGAAAAGGAAAGGAAATGATGGAGGGGAGAGTAGTATGATAAGGGGAAGAGGAGGAGGAGGAGATGGACAGGGGGCAATTTGATGGCAATATTATCGGATTATTTATTTATTTGTTATTTATTTTTGTTTGTTTTTTTCCTTGAAGGACCGAAATTGAAGGGTGGTGTTGTGCTGATTATTGGCTACAGCTGCCGCGAGGGTCTCTCTTCCATCGATTGTTGTCACACTGGTCTTAATTATACGGGTTTTCTCTTTTTTTTCGTAATTGTGGAGATTTCTTCATTTTATATTTGTTAAGTTTGAGGAATATAATTATAATATTATGTTGTATTATGTGTTAAGTAATTATGTTAAGAATAAAGATTAAATAATTATAAAATTTCAAAAATTTAAAAAAAATATTCATCGTTGCATGTGTCTTATTAATACACAATTTATATATTACTAACAACAAATTTTTTTTCTATTTGTTAAGTCTGATACGATTTATGCCTCGATCAAATGATATCTTTTTATAATCTTATTGATCATATTATGTCAACACAAATTATATATCATTCACATATTTTATCTATTCTGAAATATACATAATGATTTTTATTTTGACTTTTTTAAAACATAAAAAATACATATAAATAAATATTATTATTTAATAAAAAAAGGATTTATAACAAAGGAAAAAAAACAAAATAGAAAAGGCCAAAAGGTTTGAAACCGGTCATCGGCGGCGTATCCTCGGCCGATTTCAAAGAAGTTCTTCCTCCCACCAGACAATCAAACCCTAATCTCCTCACCTGATTCTCGTCCTTCAAGCACGTAAATGAATCCCCTGTTCGATTCCCTTCGCTCTCCCGATTGGGGTTGAACCTTTCCTGCTTTTTTCCTGGTTCATGCTCTCATCATAATTAATTGCAGCTGATAGTTCATGTGTTTCATTTGTACTTTTAAATCTTCACAATGCTTTACTTGTTGAGTATATTGGCTGAGAGGACCATTTAATCCACCTATTTGGAGTTCGAGTGGCGAAATTTCGTGCTGCAGTTGTGTGGATGTCTGAAGTGATAAATTTTGAGCAATGTTATCGATAACATTGTTACATAAAAAATTAAAGTAGCGTTGTTGGTGTATATCATTGGATATGTATTATGAATTTTCCGTAAAAAATTTCATAGGAGCAATGTTATCGATAACATTTTGAGCATAATTATCCCACAGTCAGCTCCTGATTTGCTCAATAAACCCACCGCGGCGGGCACCGCACCACCCTCCACTCCCTCGGTGCGGGTTTCTAATTCCCCTCACTACCAGACCTGCCGCCGCCGTCAAGCATAAGGAAGAGAAACAGAACATGGAAGTGCTACTGTCTTTGAAATGCAACTTCCATATCACCTGAAATTGATGCACCGATGCCTATTTTATTTCACGCGATTATTGTTCCGATAACTTGTTGGAAATATTTGTATTTTGGGTTCTGTTTTCTTGCAACCTTCTGGGTTTAATTGAGAACGGATTTTGTAAAATGTAATCTGATCATCGATCAATTCAAATCGCTGACTAATTTCTTCTTGACTACAGGGAGCAGGAATATCGGATTCGGGGAAGATATGGTGGCATATGGGTAGGTTGTCATTGGTCCACCAGGGTCTGGGAAGACCACATATTGCAATGGTATGTCTCAGTTTCTCCAGCTCATTGGCTGGTAATCTAGTTTTTGCTTATTTTTGGTAGATTCTCCTCTCTCTCTCTCTCTCTCTCTCTCTCTCTCTCTCTCTCTCTCTCTCTTTTTTTCAGAGATCGGATGTGATTGCAATGACCAATGATTTGTTTCCCAGTGTAATGTTTAAGAATGAGAAAATACTAGACAAGTAACCAATTTTCGAGTGAGTAATATATGCGCTAAATTCTTCCAAAAAAAAAAAAAAAAAATACTACACGAGGCTATGGTCTTGTTTATTTTCCTCTACATTTCACTTGATAATTCTGTAGTAGGGGGAAAGATGTCTTTGGTATTTTATTGGATTTGTTGCTGACCTCAGTGTAACTAGATCCTTACTTACAAATTTAACTCTAGATTCAGGTTGCGCTAAGTGTAACTTGTTTATCCAAATGAAACTCGTGCTGTGATGCATGGGGCCTCGACTCTCGAGTGCAATACATCCTGCTCCATTAGGTAGATTTGCCACTCATGTTTATGTTTGTTTCCAGTTTCTCTTGGTTTTACTTTTGTTTTTTATCTCATAAAACAGTACAGCATACGAACTTAGGTCAGGAAAATGTAGAATTGTGGTTTGACATTGAAGTCATGTATGCGCATGCATTTGTTAATCAGGACCAGAGTAGAGCATCATGCATTACACTTTGCTTCCAGTTACATATCTCCTTTTTGCTGAATTATTTTATTGTAGTGTAGTGTGATTATTGTTTGATTGATTGCAGAAAGGTCGCCGCTGTCAACTTAGATCCAGCTAACGATGCTTTGCCGTATCCTCATCCGATTAGAGTTTTTGCTGTAAATGTTATTCCTTTTCCTGAGTTCGTATAGTTTCCTTAGCCCAAGCAACAGATATGATTGTGCTGTCAATATTGAGGATCTGATCAAACTCAGTGATGTGATGAACGTGCATTCCCTCGGTCCCAATGGACGTTAGTATTTCTGTACACAATGCTTTCTCATGTTTCTTGTCGGGACACCCGAAAAATGGTGTTTCCCTTTTGTTCAGCTGGTGTTTTGTTATGTTTATTTCATCTAGCTATTTTGTATGCGTGGCTGATGATGTGCTGTAGGTCTTGTGTATTGTATGGATTATCTAGAGAAGAACATCGACTGGTTGCAATCTAAATTGCAACCATTAATTAAAGGTTGGTTAACATTCAACAATTCAGCAAACAGCTGCCTTTTGGCTCTTTTTTTCCGGTTTTTGTGATATTCTGTTACCAGATGGTCTTTCAAGTTCATCTCTTGATTTTGCAGATCATTATATCCTTTTTGATTTTCCTGGCCAAGTGGAACTATTTTTCCTTCATGAAAATGCCAAAAGGGTTATAATGAAACTCATTAAGAAGATGGATCTTCGGGTATGAGCTATCTTCATTTTCCTTCATGGTAATGCGGTAAGAGAGTCGTACTTCGCAGATTCTCATTGTTGTTATCTTGCTCGCAGTTGACCGCTGTGCATTTAGTTGATGCTCATCTTTACAGTGATGCTGGAAAGTATGTCAGTGCCCTACTGCTCTCTTTATCAACCATGCTGCATTTGGAGCTTCCTCTTGTCAATGTATTGTCAAAGATCGATCTCATTGAGAACTACGGCAAGTTGGGTGAGTGGTTAACACTGAGTTTTCTAGCTTTAACTGACACAGGTGTCTTTTTTTTTTTTCCAAAAAATTCTATCCTTGTCATTTAATAAACCTTGGTTTCTTTGCGCAGCCTTCAATCTGGATTTCTACACTGATTTTCAAGAGTTATCATATCTACAAGATGCCCTAGATCAAGATCCTCGTTCTGCAAAATACAGGTCTGGTGGAAATTCCTTTATCTGTTTTTCTAATTAGCATATAATTTATGTTTCTCAATCACAATTCACAAGTGCTAAAAGTGTTGCCATTTTCTGAAAAGCTTGGTTTCTATTTGGAGGCTCTTTCTCCTCTCTCTTTTTTTTTTTTCCTGCTTGGATCATTAGCAATGTCTCATTTGTCGGACGATGTTGCCCTGCATCTTTGTTGTTTGCAGAAGATTAATGCTTTTCTTTCCGTTTGCCTTTTGTACTGTACTATCTTCATAAGTGAGGATGTGGTCAAGTCTTGAATTTTACCCATTAACATTTGCCTGCTCATTGGAAAAGCTTGTTATCAGGATTTATGTGATATGTAGCCAGATTTGGTTAATGAAAGATGGCGGTTAATGGCAGGATGCTTACGAAGGAGCTCTGCGAGGTCATAGAAAACTTTGGTCTTGTAGATTTCACCACTTTAGATATACAGGTATTCCATCCTGCTTCTGCTTATTTCATCACTCACCACCACTAAATACGACATGCAGAAGTCTTTCATGTGGCTTTTCAGGATAAGAGAAGTGTAGGAAATCTTGTAAAGCTCATCGACAAAACAAATGGCTTCATATTTTCTAGCATCGAAGGAAGTGCAGTTGAGTTCAGGAAATTGCAGTTCAGGCAACAGAGTGGGATTACTTCCGATATCCTTCAGGCTTTGATATGCCATTTTCCTATTTGCATTCCTTTTTTGATTTGTAGCTACCTTTTTCTTTTTGTAATATGAGAATGAAAATAAATACTCCCTCTGTTCCAAAATGTCCTTCAGGGATAGTTTTCTGGATCTCGACATGTTTATAATTGCTGGTTACATGTATTGAATTTTACTGCATGTTTTACTTAACGAAACAATCTACAGTCGCAGCTGTGCAAGAGCAGTACATGAAGGATGATGAGTAGCTGCCGACTCGGATGAATTATAAGAGGTATGATGAACAGCTTTTTTGTATCTCTTTAATCAAAATCAGCTGAACATAGAGATGTTTTGGTTGAAGCTTGTGGTTAATGAGAGCTGTTGTATCATATGTGGATCTCTTCCAATTTTAGGTTGCTTTATGCGTTGTCCAATCTGGAATTTCATGTGGCGTTTAAGCAATCATATCACGTGTTTTATGTGGGAGTTTTAGATTTTATATAAAGTACCCAAGATATTTTTCTGTTCTTTGTTCAAAGATGATGAAGTTTAGAATATGTGGCCATCATTTACTTCGCTGTTTTCTTTTTCTGCATTCTCTTCTAGAACTCCACGAGAAAGCATAGGGATAGAAACGGTTTGTTACATCAGATGCTTGTACTTCGACAGCGACAAGGTTGCTTTAGGATAAGAAACCAGTTGCTTCTGGTATGAGTAGTTTGAAAAACATAGGTTCTCCCACCGCATCTTGAATAGGTGATGTTTTTTCTTCCACTTGGGTCTCCTCAAGGACAGCAGTTCTCTGTTTCCCGCTCTCAGATTCTTCTTCTAGATGATTGAAACAATTTTTTTGACAAGGACTTGCTCTTGTGCTTCCATTGAAGTCTGTTTGGTTAGATGTCTAGGATGACTACTGTTTTTTAGTTTGCCAAAATTAGAACTTCTGAGGTTGAGGTAATTTCATCATAGGGTTAGTTATTAAATTATTCGTCTTAAGTAAACTGAGGCTGTAAAGACTACTTATAAGGTAAAAACTTCTACAGTTAAAACATAATAATCAACTAGTTTGATATCCTCTCTAATAAGTCCAGTCTTGGTTTCTTCGGTTTTCCTCTGTTTCAATTTGCTTTCTCCTGTAATTAACTCTCGGTTTTTCACTTTATCAAAAAAAAATAAAAAATCAGTTTTTCACATGTGCCTCAAAGACTGAGGACTTCTAAGCCTGTCCTAGTCCCTAAAATCCCTGCAATGCTCAGGAGTCTCTCGTTCACTTTTCTGATGTTTTGTGTCTTTAATTAATAAAATCTCAATTTTTAGAAGGGTCTTAAAATTCAACTTATAACCCCGCCACATAGAAAATATACCTTGTGTAAAAAAGTAGAAGTAATGGCAGGTGGTTTCCTTCTGGCATGATTGGGAAGATGGAGTCAAAAGAAATTAAAAAATGGTGGTCTAAATTTTCAAAAAAGACACTTTCAAGCACATCTCATGTGCTGCCTCCTCTCCAAGTCAAGCTGCTTGACCGTTTCTTCTCAGATTAGAAAGATGCATTCCAACCAATCCAAGATCCAGCCATTTCTTCTCTGGTTTGGTTACTTACTTCATTCTGAAATTCAAAGTACTCTTTCTAATAGCTATCTCCATCGTTATGCATTCGTCATTCGTCTGATTCAAAAACCATTCTCACATCGACCAAAACGATTCCTATATACTCATCACAAATCCATACGAAAGAAGATGGTGGGCTTTTTCTTTTGTGGCATTAGTAGCTTTCCCCGCGAGGATGAAGGAGAACATAAGATATTCCCTAGTACTAAGATTTCAATAAGAAGAAATTCGTCATGGGGTAAAAAGGACAAGAACCCATACGCAGCCCGGGGGCTTAAGAAATTCTGTGCACTTCTGGCCGAGATTGAGGAGAAACGGCAGAAGATTTATGCTGAGGTTGGTGCTGAAGCCATATCCCTGATCCAATTTGTGTACTCCGATGGCAACAAGTGCAAGCCGATCGTGGTCAAAGTTATGAAGGGAGACAATGATAAGGAGGTTTCTAGAAGCCCTTTGAAGCCCGATCATGTTCTAGGTTCTTCTTTGGTTGTAGGGAATAAGACTGCAAAGAATCTCCTTCATTTGAAACATGGATATCGCAATGAAGACAGGAGCACCTTTCTGCGTTGCTTGTCGCTGGAGAGACTCAGGGTGGATCACTGTTATAAGTTGCCCTTGATTGTGACAATGGTTTTGTTTTTGTTGGTGTTTTTTGGAAGTTCAGCTGCTGTATTTTGCGTCTCAATGGGGTGGTACCTCGTTCCTCAGATCACGAGTAATCAGGGATCGAATTTGAGGAAGCCGGTGCAGAAGAAAGATGGTGTGAGGAGGGAAATGTTGAAGAAAAAGAAGATATTAGGCGGTGAATTTGCTTCCTTTAAGGTGAAGGATAGTGGTGAAAAGCTTTCTTCGCGTCTTGTGCATGGGAAGAGCTTGGTTAGGAGCCATTCCATGGTGGAATTGCGCTAACTGATGAGTGGATCATGGCTTCTGTTTTTCGTGCGTGTATGAAAGCCAATCTCAATGTAAAACTAGATCCTCTGTTTTCCTCTTGCTGTATGTCCGTGTATAGTTCTGTGGAATCAAGGAATGGAGATGATTCCCGTTTGGTAAAAATCTCTGAACTTTGGTTGTTTTGTGGGAAAATAAGGGATGTTATGGCAAACCTGATATTCGAGAATTCCATTCTCCATGTAGGGAATGCTTTTGCTTGTTCCTAGTTCTTGTATTTCTTTTTGCTGAATAAGTATGGAGTTATGCTTGTAAATTCAGCTGAACTTTGCCTTATGTGTTCGGGTGTTTACACTGTGGATGGGAACAACTGTAGTATGGCAGGGAAGTAAAGAGTAAATAGATTTTTAAACATTGTGATAACTGGAAATTGTATTGTTGACATCGTTGTATATGGAAATGGTCGCTGCATTGTTTTTTTCTTGTGCCCTTTCTGGTGTTTGACATTTCAAGAACTCTGCATGCTCGCTATGTTTTACAGGTTATTGACAGAAGCAGGTGATATATCGAGCAGAAGCAGGAAGCAACTGTGACTGACCTAGACTTTTTTGGCAGCAGAGATCGATCCGTGTCACCTGCTCCTTTAGATGTGTTAACTTTCAAGCAGAGATTGACCGGCATCAGCTACTACCCCAAATTTTGTTGATGAGTGCAGATATATCGTGTCGTTGCAGTCCTTATCGAATGCAATGTTGGCATGGGATGGTTTTCGGGTTAAATTTGTCTGTGTAATCTTAATACTAGTTTAACTTCTCAAGTTATATACAATTTGGTACCGTGTGCTGATAACAATTTCTCGGTTGTAATTAATGTTATGGTTGTGCTTAAAGTCTAAAGTAAATGTTCTGTATTTGGATAAACAATCTAAAGTCGCCAGCAGCCACATACCCAAAAAATCTAACCATTTTTTCTTCATCACATGACGACGTTCTTATTTTCGTTGCTAACTTATTTTCCAAGAAAGTCAACGAAGACTTGAACCAATAACATTAGAAACTTCTATGCTATCAAAATAAACTAACAAATCTTTGACTATGGAATGGTCACCATGATCATCACCTTGTTTGGTCTCGCCATTTAAACCAAACCTTGTCTGTCAAAATATCAAAACTAATGAAATTTGATCAAGACGATAGTCATGATAAGATCGTGCATTTGTGGTAGCAACAGCTTCTCCCACGCCCGTGGTCATGACAGATCAATTATCGACAGATCAAAATCATTGCCGCCAAGCTTATCGTCGTCACCAAGAGCAAACAAGGACACGAAGAATCCGTACTCGTCTCGAGGGCTTGACAAGTTCACTGCTCTCCTAGCCGAAATAGAAGAGAAGAGGCAGAAGATTTACTCGGAGACTAATGATCCCGACAATATCAGCTTGGTCCAGTTTGTCTACACTGATAACAATGATTTGAAGCCCGTCGTCGTGTTCAAGGCCAACAGGAAGAGCACTGGCTCACCCTCAACTTCGAATAGGATCCGTAGGTGCAACTCCGGGCCTCATGTAGGCAACTTCAACCTTAAAATGAACCCTCCAACTTCTGCTTCTACGGTTGAGCAGAAATCTCCAAGGTGTGATCAACTACTGGCCCAGGACGCTGTGATGAAAAGATGTGAGTCGAAGTTGGAAATTCTGAAAAGGCCGTGCTGTTATTGGCCAGCAGTCGTGATAATGATCTTGTTTTTCTTGGCTGTTTTTGGAAGATCCGTCGCAATACTGTGCACCTCCATTGGCTGGTACTTCGTGCCCAGCGCAGCTGATCATCATAGTTTGAAGAGGTCTTCCAAGAAGAAGGATTACCATGACAGGAAATTAAGTGACAAGAAGCAGTCAATTCAAGGACACAAAGGCAATGTGCAAAGAAACAGCCCCTGAATCAGCTTATATGTCAAATTTTCAGGTGAAGATTTTGTCATAATGCTTGCACCAGCTTTTATGAATATTTTTTCTTGCCTCAGTCGAATTCATTGGGCTGTAGATAAAATTGGATTCGACATGGAATCCTTGGTTGATGTGTGAATTTCCAATGTATATAAGTTCACTTTTAGTGTGCGAAGATGATTTTGTGGGGATTATTGTACAGATATGTATTTGAAAACATCGTATGGATGTCCATGAACTATTTACATTCAACAGTAAATAGTTCATGGACAGTGCCTCGACCGGAGCTGGTATACGGTATCATTATCGTATGTCCATATCTGACAACTATACAAGAATGTAGCGCGACTATTTAGTGTTCCTTGATCTCAAGTGTAAACAGAAAGGCGTATCCGGAATACAAAGAAATGTTGGAGCAGTGGAACGTATGCAATCAACAGTCGAATGTTTGATTATGAATACGCCAAGTTAAAATATGCGATATATCCGGAGTTATGGATCCAAAATCTATACACACTATAAATTACTCCACTATTCAAGTCTATGTCAAATAATCAATGGCGTATGTGATGACGTGGGAGCATGATTCGCTTACATAATCATATCTCAGGTATTAATATAGTTGTGTATGCAATGCAATGTTTACCAAGAGCGGCGCAATATGCTCTCAAACATCAATCTATGGGCCTCCAGCCCATACAAGGCTGATCACCGAAATTCATGGGCCAGTAATTGAATAGAGTAAAAGCCCACAAACTGTTTCCTGTCAAGCTAACATGACACCTTGGGCCCATTTAGATTTTGTGGACACAACTGAAATATGGGCTGGACGTGTGGTTCTCATGGCATCTTCAACAATAGGCCCCATGGGCTTGCTGAACTCATGCCTTTCGTGTGTTCGTTTCCATCCAGAAACTGCTGGGCCCATAATCCTACTTGTGTGATTACAAACGAGCATAATTTGTCTAACCGATATCGACTTCAAAATTATTAAAACGCATCAGAAATATAATCATTTTTGCTGGTCACTTTCCTTACATCATTTATAATAATTTTTCTATTCTAATTCCTATTATACAATATTATAATGTCATTTTTTTTTTAATTATAGATTCAGTTTTCACACAGCATCTACAGTGTCTTTAATAATCAATTTTCTCTATAATCATTTCCTATTGAAACCAAAATCAAATTTTTAAAAATGAAAAATGGTATTTTTCTTCTGACATTCAATATATAGCTGATAATCGACGAGGAAATCCTCTTTTGCTTCCCAATATATCAATCCTCGAAAGAAAGATTTGAGTACAACTCAGAAATTTTGACAACCACCACAAATCTGGTTAGTTTTTGCATCCTATTGCTAACACAGAACAAGAAGATGAACATGAAAAAAATAGAGTTTGCCCGTCGTAGGGTGTAGGAATTGTGCTAGCAAAGAGAGAGAGAGAGAGAGAGTGGTCGGTGAAGGAAAAGGGACGAAGATGAAAAGACCACTCTCAAAATTGTGCTGACGTGTTCTTTTCTTGGGCATAGATACAGCTTCTTTCGTTCCCTGGATGTAAAGAGTCAAATGGGATTACATAGAATGAAATAAGAAAGAAAAAAAAAAAATCAAAAAATTGTTTTTCCCTTGATTCCTTAAATATGGGGTTGGGGAGTGGGGTGGGGAACCTGTTAAAAGTGCTATGAAGGGATCTACGAACCTCCTATTTGGAATGTTCAGGACCGCTTACAACAAAACTCAAAATCATCTTTTGCTTACTCCTTCTAAAACCAAATTATAAACCACTATGTGGAAGATTGAGCAAGATCCTGCAAGACGAATGAAAGCCACAAAATCATATCGACATCCCATACACCTTGGACCACAGTGACAAAATAGTCATACAATCCTAATTGACTATGACGATGGCTTGATTTTTCCTGGATTCCTATATGAAGCATATTGCTTATTAAGCTGTACAAGCAAAACAACAAACCATTCAACCCGCCAAGCAAATAGAAATATAGAATCAACTATGATCAAGAAAGTTGTTCAGCTATTGTTCGTCCCTTCGCCAGGGGCCGGCCACCAGGTCTCCACCATAGAGTTCACCCGTCGTCTCCTGGATCGCGATCCTCGCCTCTCCATTACCATCATAAACATCCAGTCACCCTTTGCTCCCCCGGCCACCAACAACTCCAAATCAGCCTCCGATGATTCCTCCATCCAGTTCATCAATCTTCCCATCCTCAAGCAGCTGCCACGTCTAGAGCATCTCAAGCAGGCACCGGAGAAGTACCACTCTGAATTCATCGCCTTGAACATACCACACGTGAGGGATGTGATATGCAAAGCAGCGGACTCCTCTGTCCCGGTAGCCGGCCTGGTGGTGGACATGTTCTGTTCTGAAATGGTGGAGTTAGCGAAAGAGTTCGGCCTCCCTTGTTACATGTTCTTCACCTCCGGTGCCGCCTTCCTAGCTCTGATGGACTACTTGCCGGAGCACTACGATAAGACCGGGCACCATTTCAGTCCTACAGACCCCGACATGGTAATCTTCATCCCACAAGAACATCCAATGTTAAAATACAAGAACGAATAACATATTGAGTCCAACAATAAAACAAAGAACATCGCATGGCTGATACTCAAATATAAGAATGGATGATTGAAATTGTTGGATTTCACCCAGACTTACGATTTCATGATATAAATCCTCCAAACCCGCTTATACGACATGTAAATTAGGTGTACTCAACTTCTCCAACTAACTACTAGTGGTATTTTCATAGCTGTACTCTAAACATAGTCATTCTTGACAGATAATTCCAGGATACAAGAAGCCATTCCCGGCAACCGTGATTCCACCTTTCCTTCTCCGTGAAACCGGTTTTGTGACCTTCAGTGAGCACGCGAAGCGACTCAGAGGAATAACGGGAGCAATAGTAAACTCAGTCACTGAGCTAGAGCCATACCCGGTCCATTCCCTCAGTGACCGGAAATTCCCGCCGGTCTACACAGTTGGGCCAGTTCTGGACCTCATAGGCCAGGCCCATAGTCACAACAGCAACCGGGCCCAGCGCGACCACATCATGGCCTGGCTCGACGCCCAACCCAAGTCATCGGTGGTCTACCTCTGCTTTGGGAGCATGGGCTTCATGCATGAGGCCCAGGTTCGAGAAGTTGGATCGGGGCTGCTGAAGAGTGGGGCACGCTTCCTGTGGGCCGTAAAGAAGCCCGGTGGGATTGGGCTGCCAGCGGACTATACGGAGGAGGAGCTGAAGGCGATCCTGCCAGCAGAGTTCTGGGCCGCAGTGGAAAGTGGGCAAGGTGTGGTATGTAAATGGGCTCCACAGGTCGAGGTCTTGGCCCATGAGGCCGTCGTTGGGTTTGTGTCGCATTGTGGATGGAACTCGATCCTCGAGGCCCTATGGTTTGGTCGGCCCATCGTGACCTGGCCCATGTACGCGGAGCAGAATTGCAACGCGTTTCAGCTGGTTGAGGAGATGGGACTGGGCATCAATCTGAGGTTGAGTTACAATAGGGACGGTGATGATCTTGTAACTGGTGACGAGTTGGAGAATGCGATTAGGCGCTTGATGATACCGGGAAATGATGTGGCGATGAAGGCGAGGGAAGCCGGAGAAACGAGCAAGAAGGCACTGTTGGAAGGTGGATCCTCTTATGAATCCGTAGGGCGGTTCATCAAAGACATTATCGAGCCATTCGTCCAGACTGCAGTGTACCAGGGATATGGGAAGTAGTGAGTACAATATGTCGACTGTTTGCTATAGTGAGTCACTGACATGTTGGAGTCACATGTCTGTAGTCAACAAAAATCTTTGAAGTCATATTTACATAAACTTATGAGCTCATTTTTTTTTCTCAAGTATAATTCTGTGCGTGCATTTCTTGAAACAAGAAATGGTAACTGAATCACCAAAGACTTACAAGAAGAAAATTGAATGCTCATACTGAATGCATATGCGTTACCATAAGAGGAACTGTAACTGGAGTGTGCGGTAACATATATTCGTACCTTTTGAGTGCACCCTCCTACAAGTTCCGATCATCTGGGTTGCGATCATCATCTTGACCCACGACGAACAGCAACCAGAATGAGGAAATATGAGCTAATTCTGATCCCGTCCCCTGGAGCAGGCCACATCGTGTCATTCTTCCAGCTGGCTAGCCGGCTAGTTGAACGGGACAACAGGCTCACCATCACCATCCTTGTCATCAACTTACCTTTTGATCCTCCCAAATCCACCGGTAAGGATGGCCCAGCCACCTCCATCCGTTACATTACACTTCCAGATGTCGAGCCACCTCCCATCCAAGTTCTCATGGAGAGCTGGGAGAAATACAACTCCGACCTCATAGAATCCCACTTGTCTAATGTCAATGATGTGGTAGTCAAATCCCTTCAATCGAGCTCTGCCTCCCTAGCCGGAGTTGTCGTGGACTTGTTCTGCTCTCCATTTATCGATCTAGCAAACGAGCTCAATGTCCCTTCCTACCTATTTTTCACCTCTGGCGCAGCCTTCCTCAGTTACATCCTCCACATATCATCCCACTTCGACAGATTTGGCCGCGTAATCAGAGAGTCTGATCCTGACTCTATTATCACGGGCTTCAAGAACCCGTATCCCAGTAATCTGACACCTCCGTTCGTGCTCAAAGAAGCAGGTTACACGACCTTCTTGAATCACGCAAGGCGGATCCTACATGCCAAAGGGATTCTCATTAACACATTTGCTGAACTAGAATCTTATGCATTGGGCTCATTTCTCGGTGATGGCACACCACCGATATACACAATTGGACCGATCCTCGATCTACAAGGAAAAGCCCATGGGTCCCTTAATTCCAACAAGCATGATAGGATAATGGGATGGCTCAACAGGCAGCCTGAGTCATCGGTAGTGTTCCTATGCTTCGGCAGCCTTGGTTCAATGGACATGCCACAAATGAGGGAAGTTGCTATTGGCCTGCACCGCAGCGGGGCCAGCTTCCTGTGGGCTGTTAGGAAGCCGCCACCCGAGGCAGGGCCACCGACCCAATACATGGAAGAGGAGTTGAAAGAGATTCTGCCGGCAGAGTTCATGAAGCTGCTGGAGGAAGGGAAAGGGATAATATGCGGGTGGGCACCGCAGGCACAAGTGCTAGCTCACAACGCCATTGCCGGCTTTGTGTCACATTGCGGGTGGAACTCAATCATGGAGAGCTTGTGGTTTGGGCGGCCATTGGCGACCTGGCCGATGTATGCAGAGCAAAGAGTCAATGCTTTCCAGCTAGTAAAGGAGATGGAATTGGCAGTGGAGTTGAGTTTGGATTATGACAATGAAGGCAGCAAAATTGTGGAGGCTGACAAAGTGGAGAGAGCGATCAGGTGCTTGATGGAGCAAGGTAATGATTTGAGAAGAAGGGCCAAGGAAGCAGCAGATCAAGGCAGGAGAGCCCTAATGGAAGGCGGGTCATCGTTCATTTCCCTCGGAAGTTTCATCAGAGACGTGATAGTGGACGCAAAAGGAGATGACTAGTGAGTTCCGACCAAGCTTGCCTAATGTACCCTCAAAACTGGGACTCTTCATTTTCTTTTTTGCTAATTCGTAATATGTTCCTGCAACAGTTAAATTTTCGCATCGACTAAATATAAGTTCAAGCCCAAAAGATCTTGTCACTTACATTAATTCAGTAAATATTTAGTCATTTACATTCCGATGAGATCCACTCACATATTGCCAGCCGGCGCATGGAATAATTCAAATCAAAAAATGCATGAAAATCCAGCTTCTGATGGATAATAAAGAAAATATGAATGTGACTTACAGGACTCCATTGTATGCAGAAATGGAGCATATCATGACCAGTGTAACTTTACTGCCACATAAAGCTCCTCGTTCAGTATGCCATCATCAAACCGATTCTCCCAGTGGCAGCAACAGTTGGTTATTCCTAAATTGCAAGACAAGGAACAATCTCAGAATCAATAATGTTCATTAAGGTTAGAAAATAAAAAATGTCCCCAAAACAACTAAGAGTTAATAAAGTCAATCCATGCAGTATACAGGGCTTTTGACAAACCGCTTGGGCATCTATCAAAATGTTAACTCTATGTTTCTGTCACTGGATTAGCTGGTAGAAACATGCACAAATGTGATGCTTTTATTAATTTTAAACCAACAGTCCTGTGCTGTGCAACGATGGTGTTTTAAGCACAAAAGATGCATCAGGGTATGATACACAATGCATGGTTCGAAGGGTAAAGAAAGCAACAAACCTTGTATCTTTTCTGTTGAGTATTATCAGGACTCCAACGTGACACCCCCATCTGCCACCTTGCAGGTTTACTTCCATATTGTACAGCCTCAGGTGCAGGTATCCTACCCCTATTGTCTTGTGTATTACTATTTGAACTTTGGAAAAAACCATCTTTTTCATAAGTTACCTCATAATCAGCCTTCAGACGAGATCCTTCCTGCACAGTCCCACATGTCACCACAATGTAAAACTTGGAGTCTAACAAGTAACAACAAATCAAGACAACACTAAACATGGAACCTTAACTACTTAATTATATAAAGCATGCATCCCGTATTCCTGTCGATCAATAACTGTTGATCAATTACATCAATATATGGCATACAAGAAGTATTACCAGCTCCTCAAATGGTTTATCCAAAAGCATAACAATAAACCGCTCATCCTTGAATCCAGGGGGGAAAAAAAGTGAGAATCAGAGACTCAGACCATGAAGGGCAAGAAGAAACCTTTTGCAATGAACGGCCACATAGGGCCCTCACTGCATTACAGAAGTCCTTGTATTTCTCAAACTGAACAACGATCTTACAATGCAGCCCCGAGACTATATCAGCATTTTCTTCATCTGTGTCTTTTCCTATATCATCATCCACTTCAACCCTTAGATTCCTGCCAATTGTACACAAAGAACAAAAAACTATTAATACACAAAACGTTTCTCATCTAATAAATAGGTAAGGCAAAATAATAGGTAGATGACCAACACTTAATAGATACAGGCAAAGGTTGTACATATAGAGTAATGTACTGCAGCATAACAGATGACTAGTTCTTGCCATATTTACCAATAAACACTCTGACAATGCATATAGAAACCACTTCCAAATATGCAACCCTTGTCCTATGATTTTTTCTATCTACAGTTGGTGCATAAGTTAAAAGTTATCCCCACATATTGATAGCAAAATTTCGCTGAAGATTTTAGCAGTCAAAAGAAACTAAGATGAGAAACGGCACCCTAAACACAGTTCAAACTTGACATAGTGATTTGTTTGCACATGAGAATCTGGAGGAGCGTGAAGCAAAATCTCACTGATAGGTGCTTTAGGATGAAAAAGAACACATTTAAGCATCACAGCATTGTGATACCTTATCTTTCCAAGGGTTGAAATGATCGTGTGGGTAACCAACATCGAAGGTTTTGATGAAACAAGAGTCTCCGCAAACCACCTAGATGGCAAGCCCCTCAGAATCAAAGTATCTGGTTCCCTCTTCCCGCTTCTAGCATACCCTATTTCAAAACCAAAAGAAATTATATCAAACATAGCCAAATCACCACACAAACATTCACAAAATCAATCATGAAAGAAGAATGCTAGCAACACAACACTCTCCCTGGAACACCCCATCATCTTGACACTCTCCTTCCCATTAACTTGCCAACCATAGATTATGATACACCCCATGAATACATGAAACTACTTATAATAAGATAATTTCACATAACATAATATCAAAGAGAATGTCGCTAAAAGTGAATGTTGATGCTGCTACGAGGCTGGATGGTGTAACAAGTCTGGGCATAGTGATAAGGGAATCCCTAGGACATCTCAGGCTTGCAGGGGCTGATAATATTGAACTGAGTCTTGATCCCATAGTAGCGGAAGCATTAGCAATAAAAATGGGTCAGGAACTCGCGAAATCAGAATCGATGGAGCACATTATATTGGAATCTGACTGTCAAGAGCTTATTGGTATGCTACAGCGTGAACAGGGAGATCTCACATTACAAGGGAAAGTGATTGACGACTGCCTGTTGTTTATGAAGACCTTTCAAGATGTTCGATGCGCTTGGACATGTAGAGAAGCAAATCACGTGGCACACGAGATGACTTTCTATGTTTCGGATTGTCATAGGTTAGGAGATCGGGGTATACCCCTTCTGATGTATGTCATGGACCTATGTAATTCTGAGAGAGTGCAATGAACTTGTCCACAATGGACCTTTTCAAAAAAAAGAAAAAAAAAAGAATGTTGCTAGCACTCCTCATCAGAAGAAAAATAACTCATTCACTACTCCCCTCACCAAGCACAGATTACTACTCTCCTTTTCATTAACAAACCAATCATAGAGCCCACAGGATCAGATGAAAAAACTAACTCATTCACGAATCACAACGAGAGTTTTTAATCAGAGAATGTGAAAGAAAATCTCGCAACACTCTAAACCAAACCTCTCGAATTCTCGCTGCGAATCACGATATCCTCCTCCCACCCCTTCCTCATCCCCTCGAACTCCTCCCCCTTCGGCACCTCAACCCTAACCCTAAACCTAACCCCTTCCAAATTCACATCCATCCCATCCATCTTCTCCACAATCAACTTCCTCCACTCCCCCACTCCCCTCTCTCCCACAAACCCTAGCTCCCTCACCACTAGCCACCCACGCGCCACAGGATCCTCCCGCTTCCGCTTCTTCGTGTCGCGGTACCGGCGTACCACGAGATCGTCGTCGGAGACTGGGATCGGGGAAGGAAGGGAGAGTGAGGATTTGAGGAAGGTGAGGAGGGAGTGCTTGAGGTTCCATTCGTTGAGGGGCGGAGGGGAAGGAGAAGAGGGGAAAATGGTGAGGTTGAACTTGATTCGTGGGGTTAGGGTTAGGCCGTTTGTGAGCGGGATTGGGTCTGTGGGGAGCGGTGGTGGTGCTGTGGCGGTGCTCATGTCGTATTCGAGTCTTGGGTGGTGTAGAATGGGCAGTGGCGAGTTTTGTGACGGTTTGGAGGTGACGAGGCTTCTAAGGAGATGATGTATCATGACGGCGAGAAAACGAAAGCGGGAGTAAAATCGGAAAATGATTTTTCGTTAACAAAAAATCACTTTACCTATTCGAGTCCAGTGCTTAAAACTTCACAATTAAAAAAATGGTCATTTTCTCAAATGCCAGGAAGAATTCGACATGGATATGTTAATCAGATTTTGTAAATATGTCAAACAAATTTCACGGGATAAACGAAGTATTATTTCATTTTGCAATCACCACTCTTTGTAATCATAATAAACCTCACTCTTCGTATATTCCTTCCGTTTCAGAAAACGTACGTTATGTTGTCTTGATACGATTATGAATAAAAATATCGATTTTAGATAATTTTATAAGAAAAAAAAGAAAATTATGAATAGATTGAGAGAAAATTGGAATGATGTAGTAAAAAATATACGATACTCCCCTCCATTGGAACAAAATTGTAACACTTATTGAATTGGATCGTCCCAACTAAATTATAATCTTATCCTATTTGAAAATCTTTCCTTATAAAAAAAATATCAAAACATCCTTACTATTTATTATATATCACATCAACTTATCCTATCATTTTTTCTCTTTCTTTTCTTTTTCTCACTCCTCGCACTCACAAAAATCAAAAAACAATTTAATATTTCCAAAAAAAATCAACACATAAATTATCGTGTCAAGTGAAATGATTTACAATTCTATTAAAAGGGAAGATATATAAAATTAAAATATTTTGGATATTAATACCATCAAAATATTATATGAGATATTTATTTTAATAATATGTCATAATTTATTTGGATTGGAAGAAGTAAAAAAGAACACCATTAGGTAAACTCATGTTACAAGCAATCAATAGACGAGTCAAGTCTATCGGCGTTTATGATTTTGCTGTTATTTTTTCTTCTCTTTCTCAATCTTGTAAAAGACGAATAACAGTCTAGCTATTTAGTCATCATCTCCTGGAAGCACTAATAACCATTGGTCACCAAATTAGAAATCCCACTTGTGTGAGAAATTCGTAAGGTCTCCTATATATCAACAAAGCTTAGTGAATCAGGAATAAAACCAAGACGATTAAACGTCGTTGCGCTTCACCTCGATGTGTATCAACAAAGCAGACGGCTTCAGCTCAGCCCTGATACATGTCACTGAAATGGTTCAACTCGAGCAGACGACTTCAACTCAAAAGAAGCTTGAAAACAATCAGCAGCTTGTGACAGTAAACCTTCCCGCTTTGCAACTAATCCCAACTTAAACCATGCATCGTCGTTCCTGGGCTCCACTTGCACTGCGTTCAGCAGCAGGCTTCTTGCGACAGGGACACCACCACGTCCAGCATTCATTAGCAAATCGGCCATTGAAAGTATGGTAGGCACGTAGTTGGGCTCCATTGTCAATGAAATCGTGAAGTTTTTAAGGGCCTCTTTGTATAGAGATTGAGTCTTGAAAAATTCTCCTGCATAATCAAGAGAATATGATTTCAGCTACTACAGATGGAGTAAATGGAATTTCAGAACTCAATTTGCAGGACTTATGCTAGAAAGAAGCTGTGGACAGACCCAATACATGCCAGCATTTTGGGCTGCGATGCGTAATTGACTTGGCTCTCTCAATGCAGGTTTCAGCATCCGGCAACGACTCCACAGTAATGTATATTTTTGCCAAATCTAGCCAAGCTTCCAGTAGAAGGCTATCTACTGCTGCAGTCTGTGAAAAGGGTTGATATTGTCAACATTTTTCACGTCAGAAGCAACCAATAAAATAGCCAGAAACATCATCATCATTGTAAGAAAGATGGTAATGATGATCAAACCTTTGGCAGTGAAGGTTTATCGGTGATCTCCTTCATTGCCTGAAGTCGAGTCAGAAGAATTCCATACGTCACAATAGCCAGCTTGGGTTGTTCTTGAGCAATTTGCAGTGCAGCCTTCAATCTAAGAAGCATGCATCGATCCATCTCCCCGACTTCCTCCAACCCAAGATCCACTACTGTTTCGGCATCCTTGAGCCTCTCCTGTGCAGATAATATTAAGGCCAGCAGTCTCCAACCCCTTGGCGAGCTCTGAGCAACCATAGTAGAATACGCCAAGGTGTGTTGCAAAGCAACGTCGAGGTTCCTCTGCACAGCGTTCTCCAAACCAAGTCTATACAACAATTCAGGATCTCTCTTGTTCATTGAAAACGCAGAGTTGAGTGAAGCAAGACACTCTTTCTGATAGCTCTCTCTATCACACGTTGACATAGGAAATGCTCTTGCAGCATTCCCGCAGCACATGCCTAAGTATTTATGGGCTTCCCCGATGAAATGAGCATCACAGTCCTCATGGATTGATCCAAGTACACGTTTAGAAAAGTTAACACCCTCATGGGCATGAAGGGGATCTTCTGAACATAATTTTGCCCCCAAAAGAAGAGAGCGGATATGGGGTTGTCGATTTGATTCAGAGCTACCAGTCGCTTTCCTGACGAGATCTAATGCTACTTTATTCTGATTAGCAGAACTATAACAAAGGGCAAGAGTATACCACTTCTCAATTCTGTCGAAAATGCCTGGAAGAGTCTGCTCAACATGGTCGGCAAGGATTTCAAATTCTCCACATACTGACAGGGCAAAAGTGAGATGGTCCAAAATCTCGGAATCCCATCCAATCTCCTGGTCTGCTACCTTTTTCAATAGTATAAATAGGAGAAGAATCGCTTCCTCGAGATTGCTCTTTGGATCAGCTGGACCATAGAGCTGTAACTCAGGTGGAAGGATTGTTTCTGTGCCACCATAGAGCAGAGTCTCAGCTAAGTTTTTTTGCACAACAGCCACTCTTTGAGGGTCCAAGTTCCAGGGTTTGACTAGAGCACGACGATATGCTGCCACAGCTTCATCAATAAGACCAGCTTGCTTGCATAGAAGAGGAAGCAGTTCCATTGCCCTGTGAAATATATCCTGCATTTTGTAGTCCTGATCAATGCCTTCAGGCATTCCTTTTGGAAAAGCAGATTCAACTATCTCTAGAATTGTTTTGCACTCCAGTGCAGCATCTGGGGCACATACATGGGAACTCAAAAATCAGAGAATAAGAGGAAAGAATTGATGCCAACCTAGCTTTTGAGTGATTTGCTCAGAGGATCCACGTCTTGCATTATATAGACCATGGAACACTAGCACCGAATTTGTTCAGGGACCAAAAGCTCAACTGACTAAGTAGTGTATGCAGAATCAACAACGTGAGGGATGTTTGGCCAGAAAACCATGATCAAGATGAGTTCAGCACATTTTCTCAATCAAACATCTCATTTACAAAAAGTAACAGCAAGGCAGATGATTACTTCTATCTACTGGAGCCTTAACGCGTATCAAGTGAGCTAAGATGCTTTGTACCTATCATAAGCTATACTTCTGAAGCTCTTTCTGTACATATCCTCTATGTTCACATTTTCGTTCCATAATGAAATAGAAACTTCCTTCTAGACAAGAATAAAGAAACACCACACCAGAAACTTTTTGATATAGACATCGATGTTAAACAGGTTCTGTATAGACAGATGACCTGTGAAATTAAGAACTACAGAGCAACTGCGAAGCAAAATTCATAGTCCATAAATGAACGATTGCATACTAAACAATAGAGAGAAGGATATTCTGAGTCTCCGACACCAAGCAAGCAAAACAAAAGCATTGAAGAGAGTACCTCCAGGCCGGCCAAGTTCCTCCAATGTTTTAGCCTTGAGTAAGAGTGCTTCAAGGATCAGGGTAACAGAAGGCATCGACATTAGGCCGGCTGCAACAATATTCCCCTTAGAATGCACTTTTATTGGTGATGACCGCTCCGAGACAGCCTTGATCATTCCTGAAGTCAGTTTACCCATGTCAATCCCTTGAAATAGTTGAAGGGCAGCACCAAAGTTCCCTTTCTGGAACTCTATCCTCCCCAACAATGCCCTAGCTTCCTGAATCATCACAATTCACACATCAGTACAATCTCTCATTCTTACAACAACCTTAAGGCTCTAAAACCAAACTCTTAGCATTCATAAAACAGCAAGGAATGCTTTGCAAAACTTGTATCCTGAAAAAACGAGCAACATAGCACTTCATTATTTACATGATCCTTTTCTTAGCGGTCACATACTGAACCAAGTTGTAAAACGTGGATAACAATGTGTTGGCCGCATATAAATTGTATGGAGTATGAACATCCATTCTCCACGCTCACTTGAAAACTCTTTGGTGCACATCACTTTTTTCATAAACAAACATATTTGGCGATTAATATCCAAATATAAATGTCACCAACATTACTCTACGACCCCTATTTACATTACAAAGAGATGTACATGATCATTAAATCCTAGTCACCACCAGCGGAAAGACCGTTTCTCAATGCTCTTCAGACAACTATGACCAAAACCCCGAAACATAAACCCAACATCATAACCACCTAAACCCCACCTCATAGTTGAGCGACAGAGCCTCCTTCAACGTCGATTCCGCTTCATCCACCGACTCATCCCCCGCCTCCAAACCCTGACCGCCGATCCTCGACGACGAAAACCCACCAACAGAACACCCACACGGCGTCGTCGTCCTCGAAGACACCGCACTCTCCCTCGCCGTCCTCGACGAGAACCCGCCGGCCGAGAAATCTCTAGTCGCGAGGGATTCCGGCGACCTAGCGGGTTCCTCGAGCCTGAACTGCTCGCCTGAACACGAACACAGCATTTTCCCCAACTTCGACTCCACTGCAATCGCAAACAACAAAAAACAACAAATAAAAAACAGTTCAATGAAAACCCACCAAACAATGTGAAATGTGAAATGGGTTAAAATTTCAGTGGCATTGAATGAAGAGCAAAATGGAATGTGTTTGTTGTTGCCATAACTGTGAGAGGAAATTTAATGCGGATTGTGAGTGGTTTAGAGTAAATGAAGCGGTGAAACTGAGGGGGATTGAGCAGACGCCATTTATGGGTGAATAGAAGAGAGGTTCTGGTAATGGGTGAAATTGATTTTTACCTCTGACTGAGAGGACAAAGGGTCTCGTGGTACTTTCGAATCCTGTGAGACTGAAATTAATTGTTGGGATGGGTGGGTTAAGAAAAGGGCAAGATGAACAAGATGTGCCAGCAACAATACAACAACAATCCAATCCAATAACTTCGTGTCATAGAACTTCATCAAATTCATAAGAAATTTTGAATTGTGCCACGGATTTTGAAACGTCTTTTATTTTATTAATTTGTTACTGAGATTATTATGCATATCGTTATCCAAGAAATAAGCTTTTGTGAATACAATTTGTGTAATAATAACAAAATATTTATATCATTTAATGTTATTATAATAATCTTACGGGTTGTATGTTCCTTCCAAAACACACCATACACAATTCAAGACACTTCTGAAAACCAGTAGTATGCTTATATATGTCTGTAACTTCATAAGTAACATATTTATGTTATCCACGATTGATCAAAATGTTTTCATGTGTTCACCCAAAATGCCAACACAGTAAGTTCATGAAAGCAACCTTTCATGAAAGAAGAATCTATCTTCTCGATGTTGGGGTCTGTGCAGCAGGCTCCTATTGTGCTGGCTTGTGCGTTTACAGTACATGGCATTGGTATATATCATGGGGGGCTCTGTTTCCTGTCAAATGAGTCCTGTAATATGTGTTCACTTGAATTGGTACCAACTTTGTGCCGCTGCAGCATTGGATAGGATAGGATTGGATTGGGTTGAATTGTATAAGCTGTGGGGATATGTGTGAGTGAAACAAAAAGAAAGACCAAAAGGCATGAAGCAGAGAATTTACAAACCAGCAGCAATGTGCAAAACTTTCTGATGACTTCTGCAGATTAATTATATGTTCGGTCTTTGTTCAAGGCAATTTACCTGGACTTGTATATTGTTACGGTATGTAACATCAAATCATACCGGGACTGGGGCACATGGCGAGACAAAAGTCAGCCCCGACAAGGCTCAATCCAGCCCAACTAGTCCATCTAAATAAGCCCATTTTACCAATCAATGTCGGCCCATCGGGCCACAGTTATCCTAGTCCACTGATCCGCGCTTCCGCACGGCTCTCCTCCGCCACACCTTCTTCACTTCCCGCTCGCATCCTCTCTTCTCCTCCGTCGTCGTCGTCGCCGCCGCCTCCATGAAGGCGATTGTACGGACTCAACACTTTCCCGACACTTGATACAGAATTTTCGTTCGTTCGTTCGTTGTTTAAATTAGAAATGGGTAATGGTCTGAGATGGGATTCTCATTGGGGGGGTTTGTTTCATTTTTCGTGTAGGTATTGTAGCAAAGCGTATTCGATTCTTCGAGCGATGAGTAGAGTGATTTCATGCCCGGTGTCGCTTCAAGGGTTTCGACCGTCCGTTCGGCGGAGCTCGTTTGCAGGAGTCTTTAAACCATGTGTTGGGATTCAAAAGAGAAGTGGGAGATTTAGGAGCATTGGGTGTCAGAATGATAATGATTCGTCGTCGGAGCCACAGGTCGAGGTATTGCGAATTGTCCCGAATGGATCTTGCTTAAATTGGCTTATGAATTGTGCAGTTGAATTTATTTTTTATATGCTGTGATTTATGACTTGGAATTTTGAGATGTGAGGATTAGGGTATGTTCTAGACTGTCATTTCGTTGAATTGAAGCCTCAGCTTGGCCCATTTGCTCACGATCATTGGTAGTTTGCAAAATCATGTAAATTACGGGTTAGACGCTGATACTGTATGCGTCCAGCAATTTTCATCAATGTTCATCATTTGTTTTGACAAGATTGGATGGGTCCATCCATGCAGTGTGTTGATAGTTTCCTCCACACTTTGACATGGGCCTACATGTTGGAATTTTATACTATACATTTTTCTGTGTTCTTGCTCCTTCAACGGTTCGACTATGAGCGTGCTGGCAATTTGAATTTAGTAGAATGAAAGCAGGGCTCAACATGGCTCTCAGCTGGGATGAAAGAAGGCCAAGGAGCAAGATGATAATTGTATTGAGCTATAAGCATGACGCAGAATGTTACGTCATTCATTTGCAGTCCAAGGAGCAATAATTGTGTTTGCCTTGACTTGATTGTGCTCATCCATCTATTTTTACCGTCTTTATTTCACTATATCTCCGTGTCCATTTTCGTAGTTTTCAGCTGGGGTTGTAACTTCTACATATGTTTGCTCTGCCCAGGAAAAACCACCTGTTGACATTGACATTCAAAATCAAGCTAGTACTTCTTCAACTGAACCCGTCTTGCCTGAATTCCCAAACAAAGATTTGAACAGGAGAATAGCTGCGTTTTCAACCATTGCTGCTTTGGGTCTCTTTTTCTCAACCCGATTAGACTTGGGCGTTTCTTTGCAGGATCTATCTACTGCTGCATTACCATATGAAGAGGTTTGTGAAATATATCAACTCTTTCTTAAGTATTCAGATAAAAAGCACCTGGATAGTTGTTACTATTAGCTAGAGCAAAATATGGAAGGATTTGATGGTCTTGTCAGTAAATGCAAACGCCTCTTCTACCGGACGAATTATTTATCTTCTCCATCTGCTCCGTTTCTTCGTTTAGCTTACATGGTTTTTTTATGGTTCTTCAGGCTCTAGGAAATGGTAAACCGACTGTTGTAGAGTTCTATGCAGATTGGTGTGAAGTATGTAGAGAACTAGCGCCAGATGTGTACAAAGTTGAACAACAATACAGGTAATGGTCTTTCTCCTCACTACTGGTCATCATCACATATATATTTCTTTCATCTGCTTCATCATTCAAGGTAGAACACATTCTGATGAACAGATCAGATAGTTACCGTCATTGATATTGGTAATGTAGGGATCGTGTGAATTTCGTCATGCTAAATGTTGACAATACGAAATGGGAGCAAGAACTTGATGAATTTGGAGTTGAGGGAATCCCACATTTTGCATTCTTGGACAAAGATGGTAACGAGGAGGGTAATGTAGTTGGTCGGCTGCCAAGACAATTCTTCCTTGAGAATGTGGATGCTCTCGCGCGTGGGGAAGCTTCCATCCCTCATTCTCGGGTCATCGGGCAATATTCAAGTGCTGAAGCTAGAAAGGTTCACCAGGTTGTTGATCCTAGAAGTCATGGCTAAATGTGTAGTACTTGACACTAAGTTACACCGCCTTTTGGTTTACTAGTTTTTCCGATTCGTTTGGTCAGTAGGAACATTCTTGAGAATGACACAAAGAGAGATGATCACAGCTTCAAATCAAGGAAAGTGTTGTGATATTGCTTCAACATATTCTGAATGAAACCTTTTTCCTGATAGGATTCTTGTTATCTTGCAACTCTTGCCGCCCTTTTTTCTACGGAAACTCTATTAATTTTTGCACATGCTGGTTGAAATTGCTCGAGTATATGGGTACATGTTTATAGGAACACATGATGAATCTTTTACCAGTTGAGCCAAAGGAACTGGACCATGATCATGAACCAGCTGTGGCGCTGTTACTCGATTTGGTATTGCCCATCTAGGTTTGTTTCCTTTATAGTCTAGGTGAAGCTGGTATAAAAGATGATGGTTACTATGTGTAATATCCCAAACTTAATTTAAAGTTTTTGTTAGTTAAATACGTATTGAAAGCTATTAACTTATATGTTATCAAAATCTTTTAGATGAAATATCTTTTAAGGGCCTTTTTGTATCCACGAGGGAAAAAAGAAAGAAATAAAGAAACGAAACGGATTGATAACAGAAAGAGGAAAAGAAGGGCTCGATCAATCAGTTTCAATCTTATTTTTCCTGTCGCATACTTGTTTCCACCCTTCCCTTCAATTCACACTGTATCTTATACAGATTGAATTTTAATATGTTAAAAGGTCAAACAATACAGTTCCGTGAGTGTTTCACTTTAGACCATTTATCTGGTATGGGTCGATAAATAGAAATTTACGAATCTTATATTATTTGAAACCTCTTGAGTCTATAAGGAACCAAGGAGCTTTATATAATTAGTTATGGTGATTTTTGTGAAGTAATATAAATTTATCTTGAGTTGATATATTGTGAATTTTGATAATCTTATTCTACCATTTTTGATTTAGAATGATTATTTTCATAGTTGATCTTTCGTGAGTCTTTGTTTTACTCTACTGCATATTGAGGTTAGTTCCTTGTATATTTTTCCATTGGCGACTCTATTAGATGACCCATCCCTCTTTCTTGGGGAATGCGCGATAGACATATATGTTTATTTTATGATGAAGTTTTCTGAAAATTTTATAATTAATTTTGATTTCTTTTTTTAATAATCCCTGATTGGTTGTATATATTTTTATGAAAAAAATAATTTTATTATATGTTTTAATGTACTCACATTTTGTCATCTACAAATCGAATATTCCAAGTTTTACGTTTTAGAAATAATGAATAATAAATTTATAAATATAATATAATATATTTTTTTAGATAAAATAAAATGAAATGAGATATTATGAATTATAATTTTTTTTTTTTTTTAAAGAATCTGATGTGATTACCCTTGTCCCGGACCTAGGGTACGAAAGTCCATTATGACACCGGGCAGACCAGGCCATGGTTTAAGGTGGTTACTCCAGCCACAAGTCTATTATTGCATTGGGCGGGCCATTGGCCTCAACCTCAACGGTGTGGCCCCCGTTTGCCATTATCCACTTTCTTCACAGAATTCCGTTTTTCCACTTCTCGTCATTTGGAAATGCGAAAGTACCTTTCCTTCTCCGGCAATCTCAGGCGACGACGACGGAGCAAACGCAATCGGAATCTGAATCGGCGACGGAGACGAATCGGAAAGTGCGAGGATATCGGGGAAGAAGAAGCATGCGCGAGGGTGGTCGAAGTATGCGATCGTAACATGTGGAGAGAGATTCGAAGCAGAGAAGCCGGACAATTACGCCCTCGTTCCTTCTGTAGTCGTCTCCGATCGAGTGGAGTCTCTTCGATTTCGCTCTCGAACTTCAAGGAAATCGTCTCGCCTCATCGCGGCGCAGTTAACTCGCTTCAGGTTCAGCCTCGCTCCTCTGTCTCTACCTTGTTCCATTGTGTTATTGATTGCGCGATGTGATGTGATCGTTTGAATCGTTTGTGTCAGTGTTGCTGAGTCGATTGTGGATTCACCATGTGAAACTCATGTGTAGAATCTAGCACTATGGATAGAGCATGGTGATATACTTCTGTTCAGTTTTTGCCTAGTGATTTCGTGTTATCCATATAATTATCCATGTGTCGAGTTCTAAAGAGCACCGCATGTGAAGGAGAGCATGTGAAACTGACATTTAGAATTTGGTGAATGGTTAATTATAGTATATAAATAGAACATGGTTGTCTTCAGCCATTGGCGCTTGATTCTATTCTACTAAGGTGGAAGATTCCATGTGTTTGTTGTTTGCCTATTCCGCTGTAGATGTATCATGGGAAGAATCCCCTCTTTTGGATTGGTTATTATGTTGTGCTGAAATTAATGCTATCTAAATCAGTGCTGCATATTTCTATTTTGGTTCATCCCCAAAGAACATTTCGTTGTTTAGAAGCTCTTACTATTGAACATACCAACTCATCTCCACTTTAAAGTAACTGTAACAGTTATTATCATGAAATCTGTTGCATATCTAAAAACAAACAAAAAGAAAAGAAAACCGATGGTGTACAGCCATACATGTCTGTGAATTAAATTTTGTCTCCGTGCTTGCCTGTTCTTATTTGTGAAAAAATGGCAGTGAAACAATCTTACTTGCCTTTCTTGGTTCATTTAAGCTCCTTGAGTAATTCTGTGTTGGAATAAATTAGGTTCTGGACCATTGGTAAGCCTCAATGCGAAACTTAAGATAACAAATGACGCACCAGCGACCCATCTGTTTTTGCATTGTTCAACTGTTGAAGAATGTCACACTTTATGATATGATGGTTGTTGACAAAAGAGTTGGTTGTTTTGTATGCCTGGTTCTACGTAAGTCGCAGTGTTTGCACTCTTCTCAAGCTGGGTTTGGCATTGTTCTCATTTGTTAGCTGTTACATCTTTCATTAACACGAGTAATGGCCCCTCCATGATGGAAATTCGGGAGCTCCACATTATTAGTCTAGCTGTCAATATGTTTTGATTGGAGACTTAGGATTGGATGTTTTCATTACCTTATCAGGTTGATTTGACAGAGGGAAGGTTTTTGTTCTCTGGTGCATCAGATGGGTCGGCTGCTGTCTTTGATATCCAATGCGCCTCAGAGTTTGAGGGAGGAGGTTTTATAGCAAGGCACAGGAGCATGTTTGTAGTGGACAAACGGCACCAACAAGGCCACAAGTATGCTGTATCATCAGCAGTATGGTATCCGGTTGACACTGGATTGTTTGTAACTGGCTCCTATGATAATTTCATCAAAGTATACACTGGTTAGAACTACTATTTCTATCAATCTTTCGCTTATTGGCTACACTATCTGAAATTTATGCTCATTAGGGATTATGTACTTTAGGTGGTAATGCATTTCAAAATTCCGGGAAAAGTTTATAGGATGGCCATGTCTACTCTGGCTACTTCACATATGTTAATAGCTACTGGAACTGAAGATGTGCAAGCCCGTCTTTGTGATATTGCTGCAGGGGCATTCGCTCACACATTGTCTGGTCATCGAGGTAATGGATAGTTGCGCTTGCTTGCTAATTTTATGCTTATCAACTGGCGATTGTCAATGAAAACGAGAAATTGTGGTTTTTTCTAGCTTTATCCGTTCTTAAGTAGCCCATACCTCCATCTTTTGTGGCAATCACTTCCAAGAGCTCAGCTATTATTATTCTAGATATTTGGAACAATTCCTTTTTTGTCATTTAATTATTTACACATGCAAATTGAGCTTCGTACTTATTCTCTTCGTGTCAATTATACTTACCATAATGGAATATGGACAAAGGTTGAGGTAACCTTAAAAGAGTTGTTCGATAGGTAATTACTAAAGTTCTTGTCAGCCTTTAAACCGTCAAATTGGATTATGAAAAACCTGCTCATAGAACTCCAACCCGTATTTATAATTTGATATATTTTTTCTGAAACCAGTTGCGCTATAGACATTGACATACTTCCTTTCCACTGGATATATTGCATGTGAAACGATTAATTAGCATGCACTAAACTCTTTTTGTCTATTCAGTCTGTTGCTTGTCAGGGACTGTTACGGTAAGGAAAGGTCCCAAGGACCCTTTGTCCTTGGAAAAGATCATATTATGAATCTCATAGGTTACTTGTCATTTTATTCCTATCGTGTAAAATGGTATAGCTGTATATTGTAAAAAAAGATACTTGCCTTTTCGAGGGGTTATGAGTGTTTTAAGCTCATTTCAGGGGTCTTTTCATAGTTTTTATGTTGTTTTTAGCCTTTTGAAGTGTTTTTTTAGTGTTTTAAGCTCATTTAAAGGGTATTTTCATATCTTTAATTTTCCATACTTCCATAATAACATTTTCCCGTTAGTTCTGTACTCTGATCCATTTTGATATTGTTCTTCTGTGACAGATGGTATTATGGCAGTAGAATGGTCTAAATCGAGTGAATGGGTTCTGATAACTGGTGGTTGTGATGGTGCTATACGCTTTTGGGATATACGACATGCCGGATGCTTTCTTCTTTTGGACCAGTCTAAATCTCAACTTGGCAGAAGGACCAGCTTTTTTCTTTTTTCTATCACATGTCACTTTGAGTAAGGTTTAACTCTGATTTACCATTAATAACCTATGCATGTCTTGCGTGCATGATGTTGATGATTGGAGTTACGTGATATTGGGAATCTCGTAGAATCGTTAAATGGTTTGAAAGTATGCTTACGTCGCATCAACTTACGCATATACTTTCTAGTTTCTACCCCATGACACCCCCCCCCCCCCCCCCCCCCCCCCAAACACACGCACACATCTCTTGCGGAAAAACAAAGGTCTACTGTCCTTTTTTGTTTGAAATTATGATTGGAGTGACATTGCAATGATATGTACTAAAAAGATGCATCTTGACTGATCAGCATGCTTTCTATGTAATTTCTTTTGACTTCACATGTTCCCAATTCTGCTTGCGTTGGGTTTTTTTTAGTCAGTATATTAAGGGATTGAAGTTCAATTGCTAATAAGTTGTCCAGATTTTGCGGTGCATTCTTGACTCACATATTGGTTGTATTGGTTTTCTGTTGAAGTTATCTTCTCCTTCTTCTACTTTTAACTCACATTTTTAATGACCAGTTGCATTTTCCCCTGCTCTCAGGCATCCACCTCCAAGGCTAATAACAATGGTTTGTCTGCAATGACTAGCGGACAACAAAGAAAAGTTCTTCGTAATGGTAAAAAACAGTCAAGTACTGGGAAAATGCCAATGCTGGCTGCAGGATCTGTAAAGCAAAGGCTGCATCCTGGGATGTTATCTAGTCAAGACCATGCCACTGCTCATTATGGTGCTGTCACAGCCCTTAAAGCAACTGATGATGGCACGTATCTTTTTAGTGCAGGTTAGACTGTTTGCACAGAAGCTGATAAATTGTTGTCGCACTGTTTTTCTTCTTCCCCCCCCCCCCCCCCCCTCGATTGCTTGGTTTGTGTCGTAAGATCTCCTGTGATGCCTAGAAA
Source organism: Drosera capensis (assembly GCA_001925005.1). NCBI lineage: Eukaryota > Viridiplantae > Streptophyta > Magnoliopsida > Caryophyllales > Droseraceae > Drosera > Drosera capensis. The sequence continues at coordinate 4,479 of LIEC01011556.1, read as the reverse complement.
CGAAAATTGATATTGGATAGGTCTGGTTATAACTTTAGGAAGAAGATATCCAAGTTTCTCCTTTTTTTAATACAAGCGAAGCAAATTCTTCTAGTTATATAAGAACTTCCTCTAAATGTCATAACATCTTCTAAAGCAGTTTGGCATTTCCAAATCTGTTTAATTCAAAGACCTGAAAGGATTGTCAATATTATTCCTTATTTCATACAGCAGAGATGGACCTGCAGTAGAAAGAAGATTTCCTGCATCATTCTCGATTGTTTCAACTTGACTGAGCAGTTTGTCTCTGGAAAATGGTCATTCATCTAAGAATACGACAATGCCTCGATCCATTGAAAACAAAACCAATCTTCTTTATCCATGGCTTGGCTTACGGTGGAATGTATTTTATTATCAGTATTATTGTTTTTATTCTCTTCTTTTCCCTTGTGAGTTCCAGGTTCTGATTCACGATTAAGATTGTGGGATGTGGATTCTGGTTGCAATACTTTAGTAAACTTTGAAACCATTCGTCTGCAAACCAGTAGGGCCATACAGATAGCTGTGACACAGGATTCATCTCTTGTTTTTGTTCCATGCATGACAACAGTGAAGGTAAAGCATATTAGGGGTGGTTACTCTGTTCAAACTGCTTCCTATTTGACACACTCATTCACTAGGCATTTGATGCTTGGACTGGTCATACATCAATGTCCCTCCGAGGCCACTATGAATATGTGAATTGTTGCTGGTTTAATGCCGATGATAAGGTATGCAAAAACTCCTCAAGCTATTATGCAATTGTAACTGATCTGCACTGAAACATGTTAGAAACGGAAACAGATTGTATCCCATGTAATATAGCCCTTGGCATCAATGGCATGTCGAATAAAATGTTCTAGATTTTTTCTTTTGGTTCCAGGAGCTGTACACAGGTGGAAATGACCGGCAAATTCTTGTCTGGTCTCCATCCAAAATGGTTTCCCATGAGGTAATAGTTTCACCACTTTTGCTTCACATTGGCACTTCATTATCACACCTAGAAGTATAAAATTTATGTTTCTTGTTCCTCCGGTTGCAAATCCAACCCGTTGAAAATTCTGATTACAATATAATCTTGGACGGCATGCAGAACAACTGCAGTAAAAACGGGAAGGATCCTACTCAGGATGAGGATAACTGGAGCGACTGATGGAGTCAAATTTCTATCTGATACCCGGAGTTTCAAGGTGTTTAATTGTCGAGGTTAGTTGTGCTTTTCTGTTTCCTCTTGGATGTGCTCTGATTTTTCTTGTCTTCTCGGTGCCGATCTGCTTTGCTGTCATTGATGACTCAGGTTTGCTGCATTTTCCCCTCGTTTGTAAACGTTAATTGCATACAATAGCCATTTTGTTTGTTGTAGATAAATTAACTGAGACCTTATTATGCCTATGAATCTTCCCTTTGAATTTCATCTTCTTTGGACTTCTTGGTTGTGGCCAACTGGCAATATGCCCGGGGCTGAAGATGATTAAAATAAATGAAAAGAAAAAAAAAAACCAGGAAAAAAGGAAAAAAGAAAAAGAGAGAAAGAAAACAGAAATGAATCCACTCAAGCCACTCGCAGAACTTGATGAAAAGTACCTGATTTCTTTAATGACCGAAAACATGGCCTTGTTTACTAGTACTTGGCCAGATTGATCTCAACCTTAAAAGGGTACTCAACAAACATAAGATCTTTTGTTTATTATGACTACAATATCATTAATGTTGGTGCTGAGCCCATCCAATGGCTGCGCATTCTTCTCTAGTTCTGTTCCGAAAGTTCACGTGTCAGTTCTTTCTAAGCTGATCTTACTGCAGCGTGGCCTGCTTTTCATTCTCAGCTAGTAAGGGTGGTTTATTCTGTTTCTGTTTTCCTTTCATGCAGCAGATAACGCAAACTCGGATGCGAAATTGTAGTCGATTTTTCCCATAGTAAACCTCTAGTCCATACTCTATAGTAACTCTTTTGACAATCTAAGAGATTGGATCTCCCACCATGGGCCTTGTTGATGGTAGGATGTTCATCCATGAACTTTTACCTTTACAGGATGCCTTATTTCAGGGATTTGAGCTTAAATTTATATTTCATATTTCATATTTCGTACTAGTAGCCAAATAAGACATCACAACAATAACGGCCAGGAACATCAATGTCTCAAAATGGTCACTAGAGGCAATTGGTGAGAGCTGTGAGGCCATCAGCCAATCGTTATCCTCAATTATCTGTTTTATGGTCATTAACGGCTTTTGAGGTTGGTCAGTGATGGCGAAGTATTGCTACAAATGATTGATGGAATCGGCGGAGAAAGGGATATCAGGTGAATTAGATTAGATTGTAAGAGAATTGGCTGGAGGAAAAGGTAACCGTTTCCAATATAATGTACCTGACGTTCGTGTCAGGTTGCTTTCCTAGTTATTAGCATATGTATGTTTCTGGCACAAAAGCTTGATCTTGGATTAGTTGCGTTCATTCTTCTGTCACCATATTCTTCTCAATCAGCCTAATCTCTTGGTCAAATACACAGCTGTGTTCTTGCTTCTAGCATCAGCTTCAGTGTGAGATTCCTTGATAGTCCTCAGGTTTTGTGTTCCGCATGCCTATAAAGTTGTAGCATGGTACCAGGCATCGGAATGCTACATGTGCCGCGTAAGTTATTCTCCTCTTTTTTCGTGGTCGGATCGCTATACCGAGTAAAATCGGGTGCGACCACAATGCCTAGTGATTAGAGGGTGTGAGTGATGATTGAACTAAAATTGATTCCTACTACGTGTACTGTATGAATAAGCTCTGGACCTGGAAATAGAGTGATGGAAGAATGGACCCAACAAAATCTTAGGTTGAGGAATCATATCTTGTTCGGTATGTATCCGACCTCTAGTGGTCAATCCTTCCCGCGTTTAAAAACAAGAACAATGAAAAGAAGCTTCTGAATATGGTAAAATCGATTATCGCTGGCACGTTAGTTCTTGCTTATCCAGCCTAGAGGTCGGTTATTTGTCGCACTGTATAGGGCAGATAGCTATCTGTAGAAAGACCTTAGAAGCGGTTTATGAGCGCGTTACATTGACTGTTCTGGTTAGCTATGGGGAGGAGGTTACGATAATTCATTGGTTATTACTAGTATTGAAGTTTATTATAAGTAAATATTGCTTATCAGTATTAATAATATGGGTTTTAAGATATACTAATCCAAACAGGTCCTAATGTCAACGGGACATGGCTACATATCCTCTTTAACAAAGTTAAGCTCTTTACATATGAAGGTCCTCCAGCGAAGCTCCTTTCATTTGATATGGCTAACTGCTAACCCTTTCCCACGACTATTTGGACACGTGTAAGATATTTCTAATACATTAAGCTTGTCACTATTCCATGATTTACTCGACAGACCGAAATGTATAAAAACCATCGCCGTACGGATTACTTACAACAGAACCAATTTTATATTTTACATATTGGTTGTATTTGATACAGTATATAACTAGTAAAAGTAGTTGTTGCTGCATCTAATGTTGCAATAACATGATGAAAAAATACCCCATCAACAGTAGAAAATCATTGTCAAATATAACTCCCTCCGTATAAGGGTGCAGAAGAAATCAGCTTAATGTCACGGGGTTAGATTTCTCACAACCCGTGCGGCACTCAAGCTACTCACACCTTTGCTCGAACTCAGCCAAACTCGAATGCCACAAGGCTAAAGTAAGAACAATGCAAGAGAATGAGAACTTGAAAGCAAGAGAGTTGTTGATCTCCAAAGAGAGATATTTTTGTATTGAATGAGATGGTTTGGCAAATGAGCCAAGACCCCTTTATATACAACTTCTCCTCCACAACCAACGGTGGAGATCAAAACGATCTAACGGTCTATAATTACATGTAGACTTTTGGGTACTAACCTACCCAAGATAAAGCCTTTGCGGCTTCTAGAAGTTCACCTCCCTAGGTTGTTACCTCCCTTGGATAAACTTTGGGCTTGGCCTTGTTCCATCTTGGATTGGGCTTCGTTTTGGGCTTGACTCCAAGTTGGGCTAGTCCGCATCACCATTCTTCAAGTGTAAGCCTCACCATTTTAGCCCATCCGTGACATTAAGCTGTTGTTTAAAGCAGAATACCAATGAAACTGTTCCCCACGGGTCTGATAATCACTCGGCCCCCGAATTAAACATCATTTTTTTAAAAATTATTAGGGTTTAAAATATTATTTAAAAAAATTAGTAAAATATTATTTATATATTTCTAAAATTTAGAAGAATCATATAATCGTGAAATAATTGAAAGGTTTTATGTTTTTTTTTTGTCTCAAGTATATTATACCGGTTTCGCCCAACACAGTATCAAAAGCAGAACCCAGCTACTGAACAAAAGCCATGGTGAAGTAGAACAGTTCAAACTCCAATCCAACTCGAGAATAAGCGAAAGGTCCTCAACTCGAGTCCCGCACGCGTTTAAAGCTACTTTCGCATGTGGACCCC
>LIEC01011555.1:0-31496 GCA_001925005.1 Drosera capensis | reverse complement strand
ACATGATAAAATTCTCAATTTAAAAAATAAAAATAATAAATAAATCTAATAAACATAAGTTTATTAGATTTTAAAAAATTGTTAGGTCTTTAACTTATCTAAACTTAATATAAACTTTAATATCTCAAATTTAACACAACATATTTGGATCAAATTAAAAAAATATAAAATAAGCATATGTACAAAATTTTCAAAAACAAATAATTATAAGTATTCATAAATATAAGTATCTTTAATGATATTGAATATATGAAATCATCATCATGTACAATCAAAATAAGTATCAAAGATTGTAGAAAACTCAGCATCATCTCATAATATTAATATGAAGGTTTTTCACAAAATATGAAGAAATATGTTATAGGAACTGAAGACGGTGCTTGTTGACACATAAATGAAAAGTCGAGCATACGTGTATGGAAATGAGTGTAAGAAGATAATGTTAAATTTATTGTATATGGCAATATATATTATTATACTGTTAATATAATAATATGCATTGGAATCTTTGGACGTAATCACTAATTATGACTAACGTAAAATATTGACTACAACTGATATAATAAGAGATAAGATGATGTGTGTGTTTGTGTTATGCCCTGATTGCTGGTATACAGAGAATGAGTGAGTGAAAAAAGTGTAAATCCATTATTAGTGGGATAATTTTGTGATATAAAACATAAAGAGCGTTGTGTTTGTAGCATGTGTCATACATTAACTTGGTGATGATATTCTTTCATCGATCTTGTGAGGTCATTTTGGTATGAGGGAAACTTACTGTAAGAGATTATGAGATCCGGTTTAGGTGATCCCCTTTAACGGATGTTTTTTTTGATAAAGCTGAATAAAACTTGATAAGTTGAAATTGAATAAATCTTATAAATGGCATAATTATAACACTGAAAGTATCCATTTTCTGTATATACTATGTTTTTAAGATGATAATTGTGAAAGTTTGGATTGGTATGATAGTTCCTCAGTGTTTGAACAAAGGACCTAAGTGGTCAATTTCTTTTTCTTTTCTTGCATCTTCTCTCGTATAACCCTTGATAAGGGGTCGATACGTTATTGAGTTCATATGACTTACGATTATTATTTATTTGTGTTTTCAGGAGGCAGAAACGACGGGCAGGTGTGATATAGGTTATGGTTCTAATATCCATCTACTATATAGTAATTATGAATTAAGTAAAATATGTAATAAATGAGAAATTTTCGCTGTATTAGATAACATTATTGGTTTATGTTTAAGTGAATTTTTTTTTATTTATATATCTAAACCGATTAAGTAATTTTTATCTAATTAGAAGGTCGGGACTCAACGACAATGACATTATTAGAAAATCGGGGCGTTACAGCTTTGATTCGAAGATGTGTATTCAGAAGTGAGCGTCTTTCTTTTTGTTCCCTTTGTAGACTTACGACTTATAGCAAGGTTTGAGGATTACTCTCCAATCAACCCCTAATTCTCTTTCAAGAAGTCTAATAATGCATCTTGACATGAAGTCAACAGAGTCTTCCTTCAACAGATATATGATTTAACAAATAACCCCAGAAGACTAACTTATCTGATGTGAAGCTTATAGTCAGTAGACTTTTCCGAACCAATCTAATAACTGATGTGATTTCAACTGAATTGATACTCAAAGACCTACTGAATGAGACACGATAAACACAGAACCGAAAAGACTTATCCTTAAAAGATCAATGGTTCTGTTTAGAACTTTTGCTAAAGACTTATCTGATGTAAGACAGTTGTTGCATATATCCAGAGCTTTCACTGTTCTGATTCTTACTGTTTGACACACGTTATTTGATAGAGTACTTGTAGACTATCAAAGCACTTCATCTCAAGTGTTAATAATTCTTTTAATTCATCAAATCTATTCAACATATTTTCAGGTTGGTTTTTAGTTGAAGAATGATACGAAATCAAATTGATAAGTCTGACTTATGTGTCAATTAAAAAAAAAATCATTTTGAATTTGTATCGATTAAAAGGTTATTTAGATAACTTATCCACTTGATAATAAAGAATGATTAATCTAAAAATATCTGACCTTAAAAAACTACTAACTTTTTTAAAAAGGACTAAATTTAAAAATATCTAACCTGAAAAAGATAACTTATTCACTCTGTAAAAAAAATAAAAGAAGCTAAATCTATAAATATAAGATGAAGTTATAGTCTCAATCATTTTTGCTTGGTATAACTCCGTTCCATTTTAATCGAAACGTTTTGATTCGGTATGAGAAATTATGCATATGTTTAATTTGTATGGATTTTGATGAAAAAATAATATATTTTTTTTGTGATAGTGAAGTTTACCGTAATAATTGAGAGAGGAGTTAATGAGTGTACTGTAACAGTGGGATTAATTTTTATTTTTTTTTATGTTAAAATATTTCCAAAAAAAAAAATGTTTCATTCATCTTGGGACTGACACTAAAAAGAACGCTTCAATTAAATTGAGACTTAAAGAATAATAGATTGTAAATAATTTAGGGCTAAATAAAATGACAAAAGATTGTAAAAAAAAAAAAAACTTGCAACACAAAAAGAAAGTAATACTCCCTCATCCCAAATGAATGGTGAAATATTGACTTGACATGATCATTAAGAAATCATTTGATTTTATATCATTTTATTCAAATATTCTTTGTGATTTTGTAGGATTAATTAGATGAATTATTGATGAGTAGTGTGAGAAAGAAGAAAGGAAAAAAAGTTAGATATGTAAATGGATAGACAAAAAAAAAATAATGATGATGATTATGATATGATATAAAGTTAGGATAATATTAATTTTTTAATATTAAAACTTTACTAAATTTAAAATGTTATAATTTATTTAGGATATTTATTTTTAATAATGTCTTATAATTCATTTGAGATAGAAAAAACATGAGAATTTATAATTAAAAATAATGAACCCTAAACAATTTATATAACAATTTATAATGATAACAGATTTTAAATCGAAAAAATCTTGTCAAACCTATGCAGAACCCAAAACCTTCCACAGGGTCACATTTTGACACCCATTCTGTCTCTCTTTCTCGCTCGCTCGCTGAATTTTCATCTTCGATACCAAACTCTAATCGTAGCCGGTGCAACAGAGCTATCCCCTCACGTTTCATCATCCCCAAACCATCGTGTCATCTCCTCGATTCAATCTTTTTCTGTTGAGAAACCTTGACAGGGTCGATCGTTCTCATAGAGAACTCTCAATTCCGCATTGTGTGCCACCGTTTTCGAAGAAAACGGTTAGGGTTTTGATTCTCGATTGTTGCGGCTAGTAACCCAATTCCTCTTTTTTTTTTTTAGATTAGGTCGATCGAATTCATTGGAGGATTAGGGTTTCTGAAGTACCCGTTCGGGGTAAATTTGCTGGGTTCTTTTGATTAGCATTGTCAGTTTGTGGAGTGGTTGATACTGGGTTTCTGGCATTGGAAGCACGGCGTTTGCATTGGGGTTCTGTTGTCTGTCGTTGGAGATTGGAAACTCCCCTGTCTAGGGTTTCCTGAATTTGAGTTCTGGGGTTGAACTCAATTTTGGTGTGGTGTTGAGAATATTGATACGTATGGCTTGACGTTTTGGGATTAATCGTCTTCCTCGAGAGAAGGATAGGAGCTTATCTTTATTCTGTTCAATCCATTGCTCACAGTATCCTAGTCTAGGTCCGCAAAGATTTTTGCACATAATCTTAGTCTCTATTGTGCAAAAATGGAACACTAGGATTGTTCTGCAGTTGCGAAGGTTTCACTTCTCAGCGTGACTGGGAAACTGAGAGGCAGACAAACTTTGGATTGGAGGCAGGCTTTTTGGATTTTCGAGTTGGATTTAGAATTTCTTGGTTTGGGTTAGGCACCTACTTTGAGGTGCGTTGTAGACATTGAAGGCAGTTGTTGCATTATTTAGTTTATTTGAAGATCATGTTCTATTATGCTTATGGAAAGAAGTGAACCGAGTTTAGTTCCAGAATGGCTAAAGGGTATTGGAAGCAGCCCTGGGGGTGGCATTTCAAAGCACCAAACTGCATCATCACATTTAGGTACCTTATGCGCTTCTTTTGTCAAATAAGGCATAGATGTCCTCTTGTTGTTGATGTTCCTTTCATGATGCTTAGCTAATACTCTTTTGCTTTTGGATGAAGCATTTTATGCAGATGCTCCTCTGTTGGCATTACCAAAGAGGGGTAGGCCTTCAAATGGTGACAACAGTAATGATGCACGGCACTCTTCTTTTCAAGATCGAAGTTTCTCAACTAATAATAGAAGAAATTCCAGCAGCAATGGCTCAACCAGGCATGATAAGAGCTACTCAAGGCCATATACTAATTTCAACAGGAACCACCGTGATATGGAAAAAGAGAGTTCAACGGTTTCTGATCACTGGAATCCTGACTACCCTGGCGCCTTGAGGAGTGTCATTTCTGGGAAACTTGAGAAGGGCACTCTAAGACGTTCTCAATCTATGGTACCAAGGATCCAGGGTGAGCCACGAAAAACTTCTACTCATGTAAGGACTGGCAGTCTCAACAGTAGTGGCAATGCCAATGGGCTTTCCTTTGGTGTTAAAGCTGTTGTCCCAAGAGTGTCATTTGAAAAAGATTTTCCATCCCTTGGATCTGAGGAGAAACCTGGAACACCAGAGCCAACCCGAGTTCCTTCTCCCGGTTTGAGTAAAGCTGGACAAAGTCTTCCAATAGTGTATTCTGCCATCAATAATGGGGATTCTTGGAGCTCGGCGCTTGCAGATTTTCCCACGAGGGTTATAAACAGCAGTACAGGATCATCACCTGCTCAACAGCCTACAGTGTCTACTTCTGAATCTGCGACTGCTAATGCAACTGGGGGTCTGAATATGGCAGAAGCTTTGACCCAGGCTCCTGTTCGGTCTCTGTCTTTGCAGGTATGCATGCCCCTTAACCTGATATCTTCTTGATTTTAGTACCACACATGCTGAAGGATACATCTTTTTTTTTCTTTTTTCTTTTTTTAGTGTCCTCTTCAGAACCAGAGGTTTGATGAACTAGCTATGATACAATCCAAACGGCTGATACCCTTGACTCCATCAGTACCGAAAAGTTTGGTATGTAGCCTCTTGCAACATCTCTTTAATTTTACTTCACGTGGTTTCCCACAATGTCAAGCTACATTTGTTTCGGTCCCTTTTTATTATACTTCCTCCGTCCCATAAAACATGCAACATTATACAGTAACTATATTATTCATTACATATTTTGATGCGTTATTTTTTTATTACTAAATGGTACGACATGTAATTTATTTTGGTTCAGAGTTATAGTACGTAACTTAAATCATTATTGTTGTTCAACCATGAATATCTAAAAAATATTATTTGGTCGTCCCGCAGATCATTCGTAACGCGGTCAATTTTATGGTCTATGTGGCGAATGTCCCATGTTTTATGGGATGGAGGTAGTATTTGATTTTTGTCTGCATTTACTTTCCTGTTAATATTGATATGGTCTATAATCGTAAGATGACCTGCTTGTTTGCTTGAATATCCTTTTGCTATATCCATTTGCTTTTGTTGTATTCTTTATTATTATTATTATATATATATGCTTTTGTCATATTCTTATTCTGAATTGATATAGGTTAGTGGGCCTAAAAGTACGTGCTTGAATGCTCATCTGAACTTTTGTTATATCAGCGTGCTTTTGTTATAGTCAAAGCAAAGATACAAATGTGAAGTTAAACCTGTGTCTAAATAAAACGAAGAAAAACTGAGGCTACAAACAGCTGGTTCAGCACTTTGTAAAATAAAAAATAAAAAATGATCCCGTATTACCTAGAAATGGTTATTTTATGGACATCGGCTTTATTATCTATCAATAGTTATTTTAGCAGAAAAGGCCGCTACTTTTTTGGATATATCTTCAGATATTACACTATATCTATGTTTTTGGTCTTGTTTTTTCTATTGTTATCACCATCGAATAACTTCTGGCGGTACTGAGGGACCTTTTAATCTAATCTGCAGGTTCATAATCACTCTGATAAGCTGAAGGTCAGGACAACCCCAAGATCCAATGATCCATCGATCATGATGAGGAGTGGAAATATTAGAGCTGAAGGTCAGATGACTCCACTAACGGGAAAGATTCGAGTCTTGAAATCTGGACAGGAGAGTGGTGTTTCTTCGGCTTCAAAGGATGTCGTAAGTCCTAAAGCAAATGTGAATAATCGACATGTTGCTGCCCCATCAACTAGCACTCCATCAGTTACCCCGCTTCTTTCTAAAAATCCTGTAAACTCTAAGCTTGCTGGAGAACGCAAGGCACAAGCTCAGAGTCGGACTGATTTCTTTAATAGTGTGAGAAAGAAATCTCTGAATAGCACATCTGTCACTGCTGATCAAAAAACTGCTCCTTCATCCGAAGATCATAAAGATCTAGCCACAGAGACAGCGAGCCAGGGAACCAACAGTGTGATGGTTGATTGTAATGGTGATGCTAGTACTGCGACCGGGGGCTTTGTCTTCGTGAGTGATGAAGAAAAAGAACTTGAGTTTCTGCGATCCATGGGGTGGGAACCACATTCTGGTGTTGATGAAGGCCTCACCGTCGAGGAGATAAAAGAGTTTTTTGAGAAGGTATGCTGAATAGCAGATCCTCACTGAATTTTGGTTAAAGTGTTGTGTTTACTGTGTAAACTTCTGGATTGAAATTTCATTGCATGACTTTTGCACTTACATGCTAGTCTCATTTCCTGATGTGCTCCATTTGTCTCCTGCAGCTTATGGAGATGATGCCTACGTCAAAACGGTGCCAAGTTGTGCAGGAGATGCTTGCTCACGAGCTTCAAGGGACCTGTTTGAAGGGAACATCCTCTGCATGAAACCCCTCCGCGATCCTTTCCCATTACTGGGCTAGAAAAAATAGCAGAATCTGGTGCCTTTTTTTTCAGTGTTTCTCGGTCTGTTCTTAGGGACAACTTTTGAATATGAAAGAGATGGGATGGATCATGGGTCCATTAGGACTTCAAGTTACTGTTTTTGCCAATATGGGAATAAGTTCGTGGTGCCCTGTTTTTGGCATCCGTCTTTGGTGAAGATGAAGAATGAGAGGTATCAGGATCTTTAGGGATTTTACCGTGTGCTGCGGCAGTAGATATTCTAGCGAATTGTCCCCTTTAGCAGTTTTTTCTTTTGTTTTTTTTGGGCCTCCTTTGAAATTGGTTTAGGACGTAGAAAAGCTTTGTGGTGGCATGGTTAATTTTACAGCAAAAGGAAGTTTGAGGTTCTGATTTATGAATTTTGTATAGGCTGATTCCTTTTCTTATCTTTTGCCTTTTGATTTGTTCATGTCCCACCTTCTCATGCTTCACTTTGTTGCCTTGGCTTCGACCTCTGAGGCGACATGGTAGTTTCTCAAATGATAATGTGCATCTTCAATAGCTCCTTCTCTGTTTATGGATTTCCCAGGACCGTACCTTTCGGTTGGCTGTTGATGTTGATCATATGCATTGGTCATGTTTGAGATGTTCTCTTGGTTTTCGATCATAGGGCTTTTGCTGACAGGAATGCAGATGATCTAGATGTATATTTGTGGCAATAGTGAAGCTGGAGTGTTAGACCTGGCGTTGTGTTCCTTGTAGTCATGTGCATTAGGCATATGTGAGTTGCTGTTTTCGCGGAATCCAATTTCAGAAACAAGCGATGAGCGTGTTATCCAAGATTAAACTACCGATTTCGCTCACACAGAACGTAGTGATCAATGCTCAAAGCTGATAGATTGCCATGGACAAGCTGAACTGACTGCACGCGACTAACTAGTCAATCTATAGTTTTGTCATTTCTCAACAATAATCGTAAGCAATCACACAGAAGGACACATAATATCTCATGATTCATGATTCCAAACAAAGCTCGCTTTTGTATCAAGCATGAATCATTTCTGTTGATAATTCATCAGAGTTTTGTTAAATTTCCGAAAAGTTCCTAAGCCATAATAGACATCAGTTCAACAATATTCCATTACACTTCCTCAGAAGAGGATTGTGAATTTTTTTAAAATAATATTATAAAAAGAAAATTTTCAAAAATAACATGGTCAAAGATTTATTTAGAAATCTAGCATTCGTTTACTATTCATGTGTGAGAAAACGTAAGAAAGATTTAACGCTTTTATGTTTTTATAGAAATCGTCATAAACACTTTCTATTCAAATTAAGATTTACAAAGAAAGTCTCAATACCTCTTACACTTTCTCACTGAAATTTATTTTCAAAAAGATCTAACCAAGAAATCGTCAATGATTCCAACGTTTTCTGTTACTAAAGCATATAAGTAGATTTGACAATACATACAGACTTTATATTTGGATTGAATCGTGTAAGAAAAAACCCTTCAACCCTTTAAACCTTAACACTTAAACCCACTCAAACCCTCCAACCCCCCTCATATCCTCTAATCCTATATATAGGATCCTAGAGGAGTTGAAATTTTCAGACAATCATCAAGTCAATTCTCCATCACAATAGAGACAATAAAAAAACTTCCGTTAAATTTGAAAGTTTTCTACTCACAAACAAAAACTATGGATGATTAACTCGAAGGATTTATGATGCAAAGATTTAAGCGGGAACTATGTCAATGGGTTAAGGATAATCCATCTGAAAACTCAGATGACTTGCGTATCTTGAAAGCGTTTGGATCTGTGCACCTATAGTGGACATCTCTGGAGGCTGGTGCCACCTTTTGGAATCCACTCTATCATGTTTTTCATTTTGGAGAACAAGAGTTATGCCCGCTTCTTGAGGAATTTGAAGCCATTCTTGATCGCAAATCTAAGAAGTGGCTCATTATTCCTTCATGTGAAGATGTAATGGTTCACCGAATGACTGGTCTTGACCCAAATAAGGCTGTTGATGCTCTCTTTGATGAGAATGGTTTGATAAGCATCAAACGTTGAGGGGGGGGGGGGGGGGGGTGGTTCGGACCAAGATCCAAAGGGTGATATTCATTTGCAGGTTGCACCTATGGGATTTTATCTATTTTATGAGTCACCTGATCACTCTATCCTTGTGTTCTATCTTTAGCAGAACCATTGTTGGATGGAGGGTTCGTTGGAGGAATCATTGCTGCGGAGACCTATAGAGGTTTTGATAGGATGAAGAATAGAGGAAGACCAAATTGCTTTTCTGGTAGTCTGTGGCTACTACGGGTTTGACTTCAAGAGAGACTGATGATGCTGGAGAAACCACTAGTCCCTTACGTTAGGTATTACTTTGGTCATCTGACCAATCGTGCCGTTAGACAAAATCTCAACGAAAACCATGTTGAAATTATAAGTTTTATGAATACTCATATTGCATACGGCTTTAAGTGGAATGTCCCTCATTTGGGAAGAAGGGAACATCTGGTTTCCTCTAGACACTATGCCGAGGTAGACATTTGCGCATTGTTTCAGAAAGAAGAATACTTCCCTGGATTGGTGATGAGACAGTATGGTTTTCATCAAGTGCTTTCCTCTTCTGATCCACCATACAAGGACCGAAATATATTGAACTTGGCTGAGATTAACCTTGTAGCTGAAGGTTGGAGTACAGGAATACGATTATCAAATAAGAGACTCAATCACGATGATATTTTTCATTTTTCGTCATATAAGAAATGGGCAAGATCCAGGCGTATAGAAGATCATTTCCTCCTTTCAAGAGAGTGATGGAAAGGGAGCTACCATTTTGGAGTTTATTACCTCAGCCACAATGACGAGGTGAGCACGACGAGGATTAAGACGAGAGTGTGTTAGTATAACACCAAATTCTTATTTGGTATAACACTCAATCAAGGGTGTGACTGGAATGTTTGCAATAAGCTGTTTTTATGTTTTCAGGATAATATAATGCTCCTAATTATAGATTTGAGTGTATTTTCCTTTTTCACCTGTCACGGGCTCAAAAGTTTCAAGACCGTGCGGCACCTAGAAACGCTTGGCTTCGTATCTAAGTTGAGCCTTTTCTTCTCGAGACGATGCTCAAAACTTGTGAGAGTGCTTCGCAACCGAGGTAAGAACTTTGAGAGTTTGAGTGTTTGGGGAGAACTTGGATGCTTGTATTGCTTGAATTGAGTTTCCGAGGATGGTTTGGCAAATGAGCCAAGCCCTCCTTGTATACATCTCAATGGAAGGCTCTAGAACCCGATGTCTAGAATCCTCCAACCCTAGGTCTTACAAGAATATTTTAGACTCTTCTAGGTAAATAGCTAAGTATTTACAAGTTCCGGAATTTATGTATGATCTTAGTATGTAAGATCTGATGCCATGATTTATATTTTCTTATTCTCCGTGATTATCATGTGGTTCAAACTCTTAATTCCATCATCTTTATTTGAATCGTCTTCTGATGAATCGAAGAATTCATAACGTAAAAATGTGTAAATATCTTCATCACAATATTGGGGTCTGAAATACTCTTCACCTAATAAGAACTAGAATCAAGCGGAAAAATCAAAAAATCATCTTTTACCTTAGTTTCTCCCTAGTTTTGTGTTACAATTTTGACCTATTAATATCACATAGATAATGACATTGATATAACTAAAATAAACATATTTTTTATTCATTACAAATGCCTTTTAACATACAAAAAGTCTTATAGATGATAGGACATTGATAAGATAAAAGATAACATATAACCTAATTTAATAATACAACTTTTGAAAATCTTACCCAAGCTAATTCATATCCACGGACTAAGAATATTTTATTCATTATAAATGCCTTTAACATACAAAAAATCTTACAAATGATAGGACATTGATAAAATAAGAAACAACATATAATCTAATTAAATAATACAACTTTTGAAAATCTTACTTAAGCTAATTCATATCCACGAACTAAGAATATTGGAATTGTTTTATCTTCCATGTGTTTCTGAAAAAAATTTCCCAATACCTCATCTGTCATAACCATTTGATATTTTCAACGATTTATGGTGATATCTTTGTAGACGGAAGAGATCACCAGATCTGGACATGTAGGAAGACCTATAATAACCGCTACGCCCTCCAGTGTCACACACGCCTCTCCGATGGGCAGATGAAATGTATGAGTTTCCTGTCTCCATCGCTCGACAAACGCAGTAATAAGTGCATGATCGAGGTTCATAGCACCCATCCTATAAGGGCCATAAAATCCGGCCCTAAGCAAAGCCTGAACAACCCCTCCAATGCCTCCGTCGAGCAAATGCCAATGAGGCTGAAGTCTTGCGGTTCAGCGGATGAGTAGTATCAGCTGCCCAGACTTTCGTCGATCTGTGCTCATTCTAAAGGTATAATACTGAAAGATCAACCGGTCCTGGATGTGAGGAAGATTCTGTCATCCTGCAAGCAAGAAACAATAAATATTGTCACCTGAAAAAGCCATTTCGATTCTATTAAAAACTGATCTATAAGTTAGCTGCACTCTAAATCTGCAAAAGCCATTTCGATTATCACCCTCGAATTAGTTACAGCAATCGCTCTGATAGTAGAGAAAAAATATTTTACCATATCTAATGTGAATGCTCTTATTCTTTATAAAAAGTCTTCAAGTAGTGATGCCTTTCTTCATCCCAGCTACCCCAAAGTTGAAGTTGGTGCAGTTGTCAATTCTTTTTCCGCCCATTAAACAGCTGATGGCTAATGTGAGTTATATTAATGACAGTAAACTACGACTCTAAGACTAATGCTGGAAAGTCCCATTTTATTTGGCTAAATTGACATTGTGCAATTGGCATTGTGCTATTTGCATGTATATATTCACTGATTATTCCCTAGTGGAAACCGAACACTGCTTAATCATATTAGTTACTGATTATCGACTGAACCGTCCAGGTTGTCTTCGGCCTAAGCTAGAGTCTAGACACACGGTTTTCATCCAAGGGACCAAACGACATGAACCGGCATGACAGGAGCCCAAACATGACTTAACCGTGAATGACTAAACCCACTGTTTTAGCCGGCAACATTAAAATCATGCCCACTGTGATGCATAATGGTCAAGTCATTGTACCATCTAGCTCATATTCCAAGTGCAATATACTCGAACAATAGAAGTATTAGGCATTAGACTTGATTCTTTTGCACTTGGGTAATAATGCAATGAACCGATGAAAGAAGCTGAAGTTGGATTTCAACCAGAAGCAGCAACAATAAGAGGATAAGGGGCGTCCAACAGGACTGACCTTAAGCAACGGTATCTCGCCACAACTGCTAGCGCTTTCTCATTCTCTAGTTGTCTCGAAACTGAATCTGGTGCTCCCCACGATCACGGATTGAGGGCATTGCTCGAGTAAGTTGCCACAGCTGAAAATTTAACAAAACAATTTACTAAGATACTTTACAATGATCAATCGACAACGTATATTAGAAAATGTTAATCATTTGCAGCAGTCTCAATCACTAATATACTAATTATAGGTTATGCAACTAACAGAAGAAGGTGTTAGTTCCTTGAATCAACTCCAACACCTGAAACCCCAATAACACAACACCTGAGAACTGATTCAAGGAACTAACCAAGGCCGTCACACTTATTTCAGACCAGATGATTCAAGGAACTAACCCCAATCTCGCACAAATGCACAAGGCCGTCACCAGTTCCCTCAAATTAGTCCAAAATAGCTCTAGCACTAACTGCACTGAGTTTTGCATCAGACTACCAAATCATCATCAATTCGAAAACAACACAAAAGCATCAAGATTCGAATTCACAATATCTGCTCAATATACAGAGATAGAGGCAAACAAGCTACCTTAAGAGACCTAAAGATAGAGAAAGGGCGACGGCAACGAGGACGCTAACTGTGGCGAGAAAAGTCTGATTATTGATGGGTCCGGCGAAGAGCAGAATCGGAGTCACGATCAGATTCAACTGAGAGGAGAGGAGGAACTGATGTTAAGGAGGAATTGCAAGTGGTCGCATCGAATCCGGCGAATTGCAAGTGGTCAGGAGGAACTGATCTTAGAATTTATGTTTTAGGAGGAATAGGACTTGGAAACAATACTCTCTATCACTATTTGTTATATTGTATGAGAGCAAATCCAGCAGGATGTAGTATATTTGGGTTGTCAAACCCACAATATTTATTTTCACCACGTCTCCCTGTGGTGACAGTCGATACCCAGAAGACATCTTCTTGAGGAAAAGTTACAATAAGATGATGTGAGTCTCTTGCATTCCATATTGATAAGAGACCCAATGCATAAGGTGTCCATGTAGAGCCACCCTCGATACGCATTAGTTCTGCAAGAACAAATGTGCAAGTAAAATAACATATATATGAAAGAAATCCGAATGAAAATATATGTAATGCCTTTATTATTATCTCTTGCCTCGTTGTTGTGTCTCATAAAGTATTGGACGCTACGGACGAAGGTAAACTGTGCTTGGAGGCAATCGGTAGGCTTGGAGCATCCTTGAGAACTCCATTAAAACACTCTACACAATTGATGTAAGGGTGCCCATCTCTTCTCTCCATTATGAGCTAAAATCCATTTCTGTCATCCAAATATTTTATGCTTCCTGGATTCAACTTCTCTATTTTAGCCGTGAAAGTGTCAAATTTCCTTACCTGGTGTGTACTCCCAACAGACCATACTACCTTCTTCAATGCCTATCCAAGCGCCTTGGATCCTTGTTGCAAAATTGCTTCTAACATGTCTTAAGCAAAACCAATGGTACACATAAGGCGGCTGCAACCATTCAAAATCTTCAACTGCACAATGAATCCCCACATGACGATCTGAGATTAAATACACATTGGTATTTCGTCAAGATATGTTTATGTATATAATGCAGAAACCATCTCCAGTTGGATACATTCTCTTTGTCTATGACAACAAATGCCAACGATAGAATATGATTGTTTTCGTCTGAGCCCATTACAATCATCTTGTTTCCCTTGTACTTTCTTGCAAGAAAGTAGCACCAATAGTAATGATTGGATGACATGTTGTCCAAGCAATGGATGGTCTAAATGCCCAAAAAAAACCCTACAAAAAGAACGGTAAACAAATTCATTCTAATTTTTTAGAAAATTAAGTTTACTTAAAATTATTTTTTAATTATGTTCATAAATAAAACATTTCATTTTGACTACGCCAACAAACAGGTTAGATGGAATGAAACAACCAATTTCTTTTTTACCTTTAGTATTTCAAATATTTTATTTTATTTTATCCCAAAATCATTTCTACCTACCAAATGAGTCTTATGGCTTTATTTTTTTTCATGGGACTTTTTAGGGGTTTTACTTTATTAGTGTTTTTTTAAAGCTTTTTTTTATTTTTGTTTATCTTGGTTTTTTTTTTTTTCCTTTTTCTTGTTTTGAGCCGTTGGATGGTTCCCAATCAATACTGAGTATGGAGAGCAGGGGAAGTGGCACAGCAGGTGATCCATCTCCGTCTATATATACGATTAGAAAATTGGGGTTACCAAATTCAGATCCACTGCATCATCGAGGCGCGAGGTCGTCCCATCTATCAAGGTAATGTTTGTCATCGCCGTCGCCTCACCGGCGTTTGATTTGGATTTGTCTAAGTTCTATTCCGCCTTTGACAGTCATACTCCGTTGATGACTTCCTAAAAACTCGCACACCCTTCATCGAAAAAGAAAGATTACTAGATTTAGGAAAAATGGAACGAGGTTTGATGTAGTTAAATGTGAATCATAGCCACTATTCCGAATACACGAGATTCTGTTATTTTCTCCAAACCGTTATATTAACTCTGCTTTTTTGGATACAATTTTAATGGAAAGTTGATGCAATTTTTTCTTATGATCCTTCCTTATCCCAATGAACCACTCACAAACGTAACATTACGAAGAGAGAAAGTTATCGAAATCCCTCTCAATCCGTTCCCTCCTCTCCCTTCTTCTACTCACGATTAGGGTTTCACATTTCTCTCGTGGGTTAGAGTTTGATCTTGCGATCGGGAATCAAAGGCGGAGATGAAAGGAGGCGGTAAATCATCGTCATCGTCGTCGTCGTCGTCATCGGGGAGCATGGAACCGGCTATTGTAGACAACGAATCTGCGAGGTGAATCGACGGTGTTCGTTTTTCATCGATATCTCATCGCTTTCCAATTAGGGTTTCTCTGTGGTAGTTTGATCGATTAATCGATTGATTAATATAATCTGTTTAATCAGTTGATTAAGTTAATCTGTTGTAGTTTGATCGATTCATCAATGCATTTAATGCAGGTTGAGTCTGATATTAGATTAAGTCACTTATCTTGAGTTAGTTTCTATTTTCATGTTGAGTCAGCTCTATGTGTTCTTAATTGTATGTCATTTCTAGCTTCCTTTAAATTTATGTATGATGCGTACTGTGGCAGATATGATAAATTATAATTTTTATTCACTCACTTACATTAAAAATATTTAAAATAATTCCTAATCTAAGTACTTCCTAAATTATTTCTTAATCTAACTACTTCCTCACTTAAGTACTTCCTATTCTGTGTTGTGGACTCAACGCAAAGAAGATGAAGCAACGCGAGGTGGAGGAGGACCGGTATTATCTCCTTCTAACTCTACTGTCGTCTGTTGATTGTTTGATTGGTTTGTCTCAACTCGTTCAACCTTATATATATATATGGAGGAGGACCGGTATTATCTCTTTCTAACTCTAAGTACTTCCTATTCTGTGTTGTGGACTCAGTGCAAAGAAGATGAAGCAATGCGAGGTGGAGGAGGACCGGTATTATCTCTTTCTAACTCTACTGTCGTCTGTTGATTGTTTGATTGGCTTGTCTCAACTCGTTCAATCTTATATATATGGGCTTGTCGAACTTGTGCCTAGCCACAAATAAGGTTATCTGTGACTAGGGGGAATCTATCGGTCATCCACTAAAATTTGTTATTTTTCAAATTCAAAACCAAAAACAAGAAAGGAAAAAAAACCAAAATAATCATTGACTTAAATTCCGTACCATTGGATCTTGCTAGCCACATATAAGGTTATTTGTGGCTACTCACAAACTCATTCTCCTCATGAATTGCATCTTGTTTTATTGTGAATTCACAATAGAATAAGATGCACTTCGCGGGAAAAAGAGATGTAGTTTGTAACACCCAACATGCAGCACCAATATATATATAGTTTATTTGGTTGCCTGGGCTCCATAAAGCGCACTAGATAATCACATATTGCCTTCGTGGTAATAGTAGATTCGTAGGAAGCTTTGTACTTTAACTTTAATCGCTCATGTGGAGTTTCCAATCTGTGTTTCATAGCGGGTAACGATAGTCTAGGTTGTGCCTTGCTGCCTAGCTATTTCAAAGGGTTTCTATTAGAAGCGAGAGCGGGAAACCTCATTTGACCAAACAAGTTATCTTTCTGGTTTTCTTTTCTTTTCAATAAAAGAAAAAAAATACTAATAAACTGACTTTTACAATCAGATGCAAAATATAACTATTAATTCAGTCACAAGTGACTATTTAAATGTTTTAGGTTTTGGGCCAAATGAATCACGAACTTTAGGAGGTGCCTTTACTTCTTCTTGGTGGTGGTGGATCTGATCTGTCCAGTTTTTGACATTCAAAGCCGTATAGTATGGCCAAAGCATAACTTGATCCTCATATTCATTGTGTTGATAGCATATTAAAGCAAAGGGTCAGAATGGCCTTTTGTATGTCTTAATTTGTCTTCTTTCATCCGAGCGAACGATGTCAAGCACTCTTACGTGTAGTTTTTTTTTATGGCTATGTTGGTGGTGATTCCCATGGGGTTATCTGTAATGGTTTTGCTTTGGATCTGAGAGTATGAATCCTTGATATTTTTCACATTGGATAGAGGAACTTATATTGTTTTTTTATGAATGTGATTCTCTATGTTTTGGCCTGTATTTGTGCTGTCGGTTTCTGTAATTGACCACTTGACACAATAGACTGAACCTTGGAGACCCATCGTTTATATTCATTGCAGTAAAAATGCCCCGTATGAATTGTTTCATTTCCGGTCGATGAGATGATGTTGTGTATATGTGCTTATTATAACGGTATGCACTAAAGGCTGATTATGTGGTTTGCAAATGTATAACAAGTCCATCCCGTATAAATGTATAACAAGTCATGATTAGTTTGTCCTCAAGTAGTCTTTTTAAAAGTAATGAGAGATGTCTAATTGACGCAAGATATGGCATTTGAAAGGGTCGTTCTCAATGCGAACTGATCATTTTTCAATGTTTCCCTTAGATTTTTTTTCCTCATTGTGATGGTAATATTACCTAAGCAATTTCTACGTGTTGCATGTGTTGTTCGGTGTTTAGCTTTCTTTCCCATTTGCTCGTTGGAGACTTGGAGTTTCATCACTAGTACATCTTTCTTTCTTTCTTTCAGGTTCCAATTATTAGATCCAATATTTGTTTTTCATATTCTATTGTAATAATTGGAAACTGGGTTTGTTTTCCTTTCTTTCAGGTTCCAAATATTGGATCCAGTATTCTGTTTTCCTAAACTGAAGCAAGGGAAAATTAGAACATCTCCATGATAAAAACTTAATACCACTTTCTGGTAAATATGGTTGATTTTGTAAACTTATTACTCGTTCTCTATTTTTTTTTTGTGCGATAGGGAATACCATTTTTTTTGTTTTCGTTGATGATTTTTGTGTGATGTCACTAATACTTTTCTTGTGAGTTAAAAGCAAAATCATCAAAAGGATATGTGTTACAAAACTATAACTAGATTCAAAAAAATCGACTTGAAATGAATTTTTGGGGTTGTGGGGGGGGATGGATTCAACCCCCATGGAAATAATCTTTCACTTCACTTTCCCTTGTTGTCGATCATAGAAAACTGATTATCTTTTGTGCTCTGAAATCCGTTGCTTTCTTTGTTTGGCTGTCGGCTCTGTGCCTTTGCTAGGACAGAAAGTTTCTGATGATGTGGTTGAGGATCCAGACGGACTGGCTCTTAGAGCATCACAGATTCTGCTAGACTATTACAATCGTGGTGTCAAGGAATATAAGGTTTATTGTCTTTCGCTCTCCCTCCATTTCCCTTGCATTCCGTTTCCCTCCCCTTCCACTTGCAATGCGCTGCTGCTATGTCTGTCGTGTTTCCTGTGTTTGCCTTACATGGTCTTAAAACTTAGTTCTGTGTTTTGTTCTTATAAATTAAAAATTTTCAGGGATGTGTGTTTGAGCTTATGGAGGTGGTCTGTAGCAGTACCATTCGGGAGCACAATGTCTGTACCCTTGTAAATTTAAGAGTGAAGAAGAAAAGGTCTGCTAATAGTAAGGCGGTAACATTTTTTGGTGAACTGCTGGTGCGAGACGATAATGTAGCTATGAGGGTTTGTATCTTGAAACCTGGTATGTGGGCATGTCCTCTGTGTCTAGAGTACTTGGCTGTTAAGTTTATTTTGTTGATTCTGTCTCTTAGTCTCTCTTTCTTGTCAGTTACATCCTGTACGATGACTTCACTGATATCATTGGAATTGAATACTTGGAGTATTCTGTCATTATTTGCTTTGCAAGTTAGGACATGATGCTTTTTTGAACTTTGTCTAAACATCATCTTTGGGCGTGTTATCGTTGTTAATGAATTTCGGGATTCAACTCTTTTTGAAGGCAAATCTTCAGGGTCTTGTGTTGGCTGCAACCCTGTTCTTGTCCATCCTCCCGGTGAAGAACTAAGTTGGTATGCTAGTCTGAGGGGGAACGGGGGGAAGTAGCTATGGAGTTGATGCTTCCTAGGAGGCATGGATGTCTTACTTGCTGCTGCTATCTATATGATCAAGTTCAGACTTGGTAGTTGTATGAATTTGATGTACGATCGTAAAGCCTAATTTAGCGTTTTTTTATTTTAAAAAAACGTGTTTTTAATTTGTACTTGAAGATTTGAGGCTGGGGGAATTATGATTTGTATTAGACTATTATTAATCAGTGAAAGGATTGCCAGCTTTTCATGCCAGTTTTAGTCGACGGATTCTGATACTTCTTTTTATCTTGCCGACGCAACCATTGCAGTCTCTAGCGGCATGAATGCATGCTTGCAATATAATTATAAGCTCACATCATTATGATATTTTTGCTGTAAGTAGGCCAGAAGGGTCGGTCTGGTTTTGTTTAGTTATGCTATTTTTGTTTGAAATCCTTTTGGCAAGTGTTGGTAACTGAAGTTATGTGTATATATGTTTTATTCACAATAGTTGGGTCCTTGCTCATGGACCTTTATTGTCTGGTAAGTGTATTTGGCAGGTTTTCTGGCTGATATGTTGGAACAGAATACGAGATGATGTCTATAGATGCCGTAACTTGAATAATGTGACAGAAAACTGAGTAGTTGTTTTGCCATTTTGTGACGAAAAGGATTGGGCAATGATGATGGTGATCTCTTGTTCTATCTTTGAGTAAGATCATAGGGTGCAAGGATCATCATTGTCACCATGCGACGACCTCACCAAAGGACACCCTGGCACAATCAACCGCCAACCATTGTCCCTCATCGTTGCCACCACCTTGCTTAAGCATGACCACCCTAAAGAGGCTGAGACAAAACCCCCCCCCTTGTTAGCTACGCGACCTGCCACATCGGTCCGATAGTCAACCTCCAACCATCGTCTCTATTACTTCCTTTTCCCCATAAAGGATGCAACATCGTCTCTATTGCTTCCTTTATTCCACATCGCCCAGGGGAATTGTGTGAGAGGCAGGTTAAGCATTATGTGATCAAACGGTAATGAAGATGTTAAAAACAAAAGAACCAGACCTCTCTGATGCTGGTGGAATTATTGAGATTAAAGCCGCACATGTTATAACAAATCTAGAATCCAATTGGGCACTTTCAATAAATAAAATAAAAATAAGGAATGCTTATTTTTATTTTATGGAGAGCAATTAATACCGAGTATGGAGAGCAGGGGAGGTTGCACAGGCGATCCATCTCCGTTTATATATACGATTAGAGAATTAGGGTTACCAAATTCAGATCCACTGCATCATCCAGGCCCGAGGTCGTTCCATCTTTCAAGGTAATGTTTGTCATTGCCGTCCTCTCACGTTCGCCTCACGTCGCCTCACCGTCGCCTCACCGTCGTTTGATTTGGATTTGTCTATGTTCTCCGATTCCATTCGTTTGTGGTCATTTGTGATTTTTGCCTTTTGGTGTCAGATGTCTTTTGCTGGCGAAGCAAGGTTCATAACGACGCCGAAACGCAAAAGGTTCATACCGTCTTATGAGCAAGGTTCATAAGACGGTATGAATCGATCTGCCGAGTATTTTGTTACTTTTTTCCTCGTAATGGTTTGGGAATGATTTTATAATCAGGGTTTATTTTCATCATATCGTTTCACTGATTTTGCCACACATTTCCTTGTATTTAAATAGGGTCCCGATTGAACTATGGGGGGCTGAGGCCCGCCCTTCCCCCTGGTTCAGGCCCTGACATGATTAGAATTGGAAGAAAATGATTAAGGTTATGAAACGATGTGTTTAATTTCTTTCTTTGTTTCACAGGAAGTAAAATTAGAAAGAAGATAGGGAACTTTCAGTGGTACCAAAAATTAGGAAGCAAGCAGGACATAAGAATTCATCTTAATTTCTTTGTTTTTCATATATTTATTTGTCTGGTGTAGACCAGACTCCTTGACGTCTCCTTTATTCTTAGGCCTTTGGTGTTCTTAATGGTCCTCTCCGTTTCTTATTGCCGAGCTGAGCTATAGCATTATCCATACTAGGAAATGACTCAATAATTATACCTAGTTGAGTCTGGGGTGTAGTTTGTGTACTTGTTTTGCCTTGATCAGTCTGCGTAGGGCCTTGTATCTCCGGGACGTAAATCTGTGGTCACTTCCTGAACTATCTTCATCTGATTCTGTATGTCCATCTGAGCCATCAGATTTCACAGTCTTGGACTCTTTTTCCATGTGTTCCACTATCATCACTAGAACTTAAAACAACATCTTTCTCTTTGATAACAAGACCTTTTTTTCGAACTTCTAGCTTGTTTGTCTTGGACTTTTGTCCTTGAGCCTCCGTACTCTTATCCACAACAGCAATGCTTTGTATCACTTTTTTTCCAGTGTTCTAACTTGCACGTTCTTTCCACCTATGGCCAAACGTTCCCCATCGCTCACATGCTAATGACTTCAACTGATACTCAATTATGATGTCATGTTTCACTTCACCTATTTTTACGCATACTTTTTCAAACAATGGCTTCTTGGCATCCACCTCAACACATATATGGTGAAAAGTAAACCCTGTTTTGTTTTCTGTATAGGAGTGCATCGAGGGGAGTTCCTACATAAGTTAATATATATAACGCTATATGATTATTCATTTTTGTATATATTTTCTATTTTTTCAGGTACATGTACAGCGAACGTCGTGATGAATGCAGTCCAATGACATCTTGCTATAGATGCTAAGAGGGATGGTAAACCTACGCCACCAATGTTGTCCATTGACCATGTGTCGGCCATAATACATGATCTTGATGGCTCTGCCAAAACAAGATATTTGATGAATTATATGAGGAATGAGGAATGCACGCTCTTTATACTTATGGCCAAACGTTCCCTATCTGCCAAAACTAATGACTTCAACTAATACTCAACTCTGATGTCATGCTTCACTTCACCTATTCTTATGCATACTTCTTCAAACAATGTCTTCTTGGCATCCATCTCACTACGTATATGACAAAAAATAATCCTTATTTTGTTTTCTGTATATGATTCTGTATAGAGGGGAGTTTCCACAAGTTTTGGTTATGCCATTAAGCCTTGGGAAAACAATATCACTTGTGTTTGGTACAACATTCTTATGGAAAACCTTCTTCGCAGGTCCTTTTGTACGGAAAAACAGGTTTTTGAAAGGAGATGAGAGGTTTTTAGACAGATAAAAATGGTCGATAGGAAAAACATTTCAAAAGTTAATCCACAAAACGCTATATAAAAATGGTGTTTAATCAATGACCGCTAAGTTGCCTTGAAAGTTATTGGAGCAAACACTATATCCTTGATCGTGGACAATGAAACCCTGCCGAAACCATCAAACCTAAAACCTTCGCCATGGCTATTTTGAAATTCTCAAAACTTCTCGTTTTTGTGGGTGGATCCCCAGTCAATAAGTGTCACGATATGTCCTACCTTGTATCTTTCCTCCATCTTAGGATCATACTTCGATTTTTTCACGCCTAATATCCTTCGCCTTTCTGCTTTATACACCTTATTTCCTACATCTTCCCATTCCTGCGTGATAGAAATTCTAGCAATCATGGGTCTTCTATACTCACTAGAAGTGTTCGTCTTCAATTTCGTTACGAAGTCCTTAAAATCTGTCCCTTGACGATCTTCTTGAAGTCTAAAATCTTGTATCTTATCATCTTATCCTGTAAAAACAATCTTTGTTGTTAATATATAACTGAAGCTCAGAGTAAAAAAGAAAGATGCACATCAAAAAAATAACTAATATACGAGGAAGAAAAGTAAACTATAACGAATATTACATTCGTCATAGAAATATAATTTGTACTTGGAAAAATATCAATAGAAACCTTATTACAAGGTTATAATTTGTAGCTAAAATAAGCGTACGAGATGCTTTAATCAACTTTACTAACAGATGATAACCCCAGATCTAAAAGCGATTTAGTAAAATGCGAATATCAATAACTACTAACTCTTAATCTTTTTATCAGCAACCTTGAAATCTTCATGCGAAATAACTCTTTCATTCCTCATATAATTCATCAAATATCTTGTTTTAGCAGAGCCATCAAGATTAGATATTACGGCCGACAGATGGTCAATGGACAACACTGGTGGTTTAGGTTTATCATCGCTCTTAGCATTTATAACAAGATATCACTGGAGTGCATTCATCACGTCATTCGCTATACATGTACCTGAAAAAATAGAAAATATATACAAAAATGAATAATCATATAGCGTTATGTGGATTAACTTTTGAAATGTTTTTCATATCCACCTTTTTCATCTATCTAAAAATCTCTCTCCTTTCAAAATCCTGTTTTTCTGCACAAAAGGACCGATACTACGAAGGGTGTGTTGTACCTAACACAAGTGATACTGTTTTCCTCGAGGTTTAATGGCATAGCCAACCTTGTGGGAACTTCCCTCTATGCACTTATATATAGAAAACAGAACAGGGCTTTTTTTTCGCCATATATGTGTAGGTGGATGCCAAGAAATCATTGTTTGAAAAGATATGCGTAAGAATAGGTGATGTGAAGCGTGACATCAGAGTTGAGTATCAGTTGAAGTCATTAGTATGTGAGCGATGGGGAATGTTTGGCCATAGGTAGAAAGAACGTGCAAGTTAGAACACTAGAAAAAAAAGTGGTACAAAGCATTTTTGTTGTGGATAAGAGTAAGGAGGCTCAAGGGCGAAAGTCCAAGACAAACAAGCTAGAAGTTCGAAAAAAAGGTCTTGTTATCAAAGAGAAAGATGTTGTTTCAAGTCCTAGTGATGATAGTGGAACACAAGGAAACAGAGTCCAGACTGTGAAATCTGATGGCTCAGATGGACATACAGAATCAGATGAAGATAGTTCAGGAAGTGACCACAGATTTACGTCCCGGAGATACGAGGCCCTACGCAGACCGATCAAGGCAAAACAAGTACACAGACTACACCCCAGACTCAATCAGGTATAATTATTTAGTCATCTCCTAGTATGGATAATGCTATAGCTCAGCTCCGCAATAAAAAACGTGGAGGACCATTAAGAATGCCAAAGGCAGCTCTGAGAATAAAGGAGACGTCAAGGAGTCTGGTGTAGACCAGACAAATAAAAAGAGATAGATATCCTACGACTATATGAAAAACAAAGTAATTAAGATTAATACTTACGTCCTACTCGATTCCTAAATTTTGGTACCACTGAAAGTTCCCTATCTAATTTCAAATTATATTTCCGGTGAAACAAAGAAAGAAATTAAACAAAATCTCAGAACCAAAACCACAATTAAATAAAATATTTATCAACGCTCATACAATTTTATTTTCCTTGTCAAGTTATCATCCCTATCAATTTTATTTTCCCTATCAAGTTATCATCCCTATCAATTTTATTTTCCTTATCAAGTTATCATCCCTATCAATTTTATTTTCCTTATCAAGTCCTAAATGGGAATGAATAAATGCATTGGGGACAATAGGCCAATTCATTTCCTATCTTTGCACAAACCTAGCTAGGCCAATTCATTTCCTTTTTGTAATTAATATTATTGAACGTTATTCAGAAAAAACAATTAAACTAGTAAAACTTTAAGTGTATTCATCAATGAACTAAAATCAATTCTTACCGTGGGAATCGACTTGGTGATGGGCGCATCCTTTAACTTCAGACTATGTATCGGACAAGAACTAGTTGCAATTATACATGGGATGATTAGTTCGTTACTCTAAGAATGTTACAGTGAACCCACAACCATTTACTCCTCAAACTCCAAATTCGACATTAAGTTTCGAAGAAATACAAAGAACTTTATAGGTTTTAAGATTACTCCTCATTTGCCCCCAGAATACATAAACTTTTGTTTCTTTTTCATCTTCTTCAGGGCAAAAAACTTTATCAGCTATCAAATGATGATGAATTTTAGAAAATTACAAGTTAATGTGGATTGGCTTTCAACAGTGTTAATCTCAAAACTGAGGAAGCATTGCACCTGTGTAACAGCAGCAGCAAATGAAGGCTTGCCGGGTTTACAGAGTTGGTCGCTCAAATTTCTCCTACAATTAGAAGCTCAATGTCAGCTACGCCTGCCGTATCCTTCAAACTCACATGTTCGAGAACTAAACTTGCATAGTTACTAAACTTACATAGTTATATATCTGTAAGCGATAATCCAATACGAGTGACAAGGTAGAAATGTAGCAACCGCTGCTAAAGCAATGTAGGCTCAAAAGATTAACATGAAAAAGCATTTAGGTAGAATGTAGAATATGAGATTTCGTCAATATGTGTTGACTGAGATTCTAGGACATATAAACAATGCAGCACAAACAGGGTTACCTCTGAAAGCAAGATGACTAAGCAAAACAATATCTGATTTAACAGCATACAGCGCATGACACACAAATACAATTGTATTAAAGACTATGCAGCCATAAGCACTTCAATCTGGTGTATGGCTCCAAGAAAGGTTGTTTTTTTGTCTTTTGGTATCAATCAAGCACGCTCTATCAGCTTCTGTGTATCCATCGTTTTTTCAGCAACACGACACTAAGATCTTTCCCTCCGTTAAGAACCACCTTTTCCCAGATTATAACAAAAACTACAAAGTTGATGATTGGCTAATTTTCTTTGAAGCATTAATGCATCACATTTACCAATCTCTGGGTTGACGTATGCCCTTACATCATATGGATAATATTTGATTCTCCTAATTGGAAAGACACAATAAACTAGAAGAGAATAGCAAAGATGATACATGTCTTTCAACATAGTATAAGGGGGAACAGGCAAACAACTTGCTGTTATTTACTCAAACTCCAAATAATCGTTTAAGATTTGATGAAATACGTACAACCCATCTCTTGATCACCCCTTAAACTCCTCCAGAATATGATAAATAAGATATAATGTCATCAACAAGAACAAAAAAAACTCAGATTAAAGCACAACAAATCTATTCTCAATCATATACTACTATCAATCTTCATGTTCTTATAATCTGTAAGTCTACAGAACCTGTTGTTTTCCTAAAATAATGATGAAATCCAATGTTCGAACACATTAACACACAAACTATGTTACTCTTATCGTCTCACACATTAACTCTCAAGTTTTCTCATCATCCAAAAATCGACAAAATGCCAAGGTTTTCAACTAGAAATGAAACAGATTTAAACACATTTCTTATCACTCCTTAAACCTCAAGCTCTTAACAAACCTACTTCACAGTTCTCGCAACAGAATAAAACAACGACCCACATTTACAAATCAAATTCGCAACAACAAAAACAACACATCAAAAATCACCTGTAATCGATCGGGTAGTCAAAGAACCCAAAGAGAAAATGTTATGTATGTATTTGAAAATGGTGCTTTCTAGACTTTTGAGGAAGTCGACAACAACAAAAAATAAATATCAGAGGGTTTAGAATGAGGGATGGGAAAAATTAGACACTTTGCCCCCTTGTGTAGATTAAAATTTTCACTCTTTTTTTTTCTTTTAGCCCCTTGAGTTGCTTGCTTGCAAAAGGAAAAAAAAAAACCAGGAGGCAGACCAGATGCAAGGGATTAAGGTAACATAGAGACCCTTATAAAAAGAGATACTCCACTACTCGCATAGAAGTAGTTGCTCATTTTATTTTTCTCCTAGAGAGCAGTGGAAGCAATATTCCCATTTTCAGCTACGAATACTTTTCTTGGTTGAACCATGGGATCATTTTATAACATTAACAAAAAAGATTATAAAGTTTTATTAGGAGCCACATGCTCGAATCTGATTCAAAAAAGGGATGCCAAACAGTGTCCCTTGTTCGTTTTAAATTACTCTACGAGCTATGCAAAAAGCATTGTTGGGGTTTACTTTAATAGTAATGGTAAGCCCCTTTTCTACAGCCCTATATATAGCCATCTTCGCCAAGAACATTCTTGGAGAGGGTTCTGGGTTAGCTTCCTTTTCATACACTTGTTCATTTCACCAATACCACACACCTTGAATCATCTCACGAAGGATATATCGCCATTCTTCTGTAATATCTGAAGCGCCCGTCTCCGTTGCCAAATTGAAATCAATCCAATTCGAGGGAGATTTGATCCTGCAAAAAGAGCTCCAAAATCGTGGATGCACCAATCTTCTCCAATCTTCCTTTAACCAAAAGCAATCTCTCATCGCATGAAGTGTTGATTCCTCCGCATGATCATATATATCACAACATGCATTTGTGCTGATTTTCCTAGAGAATAGCAGACCCTTTGTTGTTAGTTTATCGTGTCTTACTAACCAAAGCAAAAAATTACCTCGTTGGGGTCCCTTTATGGACCAAATCTTACTCCATTTCAGCTCCTCCCTTGTATCATTATTTTTCAACTGAATTTCATAGGCCGATTTAACAGAAAAGACCCCTGAATTGTTTGCTTTCCATTTCAGTGGTCTGGCGCTGGAGTCCACCACAAAATCGGCCACACATCCATTTGAGTTTGTCAACTCCTTTTCAACACCACAACCCCTAATTGTATACTCCTTTAAGTAGCTGATTTCCTTATGCCCTTGTTGGTCTTCTCAATAGGGCTGTCATGCTTACATTTGAGTGTTGTAGCCTACAAAGAGTCGGGTTCTGCTAGCATTCTCCACCCCAGTTTTGCCAAGAAAGCTAGATTCATTTTCTGGATATTTAGGAAGCCCAACCCTCCCGACTTCCTACTTTGACATATTTACTCCCATGAAATACTGTGGAATTTAGTACCCTTATCATCATCCCAAAAAAAAAAAACTCCGATTCAACATCTTTAGGAATGGAGATTGTTTGCATTGCATAGAAGGGGATACTTGACGTTATTGATCCGATTAAGATTTTCTGGGCAGCTCTAGATAGTAATCTTTTCTTTCAACCACTGAGTCTTTTCTTCACTTTCGTAATCAATGGCGTGTAGAGAGATATGCCTTTCTTTCCATGTATAAAAGGCATACCCAGATAGGTGCCCAAGTCCGCTGATTTCCCAATTTTCAGAAGTTTGCTCAGGTTGTCCGCCTCTTGGATAGGGACATTTTTTAAGATTAACAACTGAGATTTCGCCTTATTAACTTGTTGGCCTGACGCCGTGCAAAACGAATCCAATAGCTCCTTCATGACAATAGCTTGTCTCTCAGTTGCTTCCCCGAACAAAAGTAAGTCATCAGCAAAAAAGAGGTGAGAAATGGTCGGGCCCCCTTTAGACAAAAATAAAGGTTTCCATGACTTATTCTGCACTTTATGAGAAATGGCTTGGCGCAGGATCTCAAGGCCCAGAACAAACAGATACGGGAAGATAGGATCTCCTTGTCGCAGACCCTGTTGTGGAGTAAAAGGATTAAGTTCCTCTTGATTCCATAAAATGGACAAAGGAGCCGTCGAGATGCAAAACATGATGAGTTTAATTAAATGATCACCAAGACCTACTCATTTCAGAACCACTTCCAGAAAGTCCCATTTGATTTTATCGTAGGCTTTCTCCATATCTAATTTCAGTGCCATTAGCCCAACTCGTCCCTTTTTGTGGTTCATTGTAAACACAGCTTCTTGAGTTAGAATTATATTGTCTCCCGCCTATTTACCCGGAATGAAACTGCATTGGTTAGGGAGACAGAGTTTCAACATCAATGGTTTAATTTTGTTCACCACGATCTTCGTTATCAATTTCACTATAACATTGCATAATGATATCGGTCGGTACTGACTCATATTCTCCGGTATCGTTACCTTTGGAATCAAAATCCTGTTCATGTGCACTGGGAAGCTCGTATCTTTGAAGGAGGACTTCACTAAATCGATTACCGAAGGTCCCAGTGTCTACCAATTTTCTTGAAAAAACACCAGGGGGAAGCCATCTGGACCCGGGGCTTTCGGGGGCCCCATTTGGAACATAGCATTGCTGATTTCAGACTCACTAGGAGGTTGATTTAACCTGTTGACCTCTTCCTCGACCAACTCCGAGAAAGAACTGCTCACTTACAAAGGCTTGATTCTGGATCCACATGAGTGCAGCTCCTTATAGAAACCTATTGCCATATTTTTTAGCATGTTCTCATCATCGATTATCACCCCTTCGCTATCCAGCAGGTGATCAATCTTACTCTTTTTGCTTCTATTGGCTGCCGTAGTGTGAAAAACTTTCGTGTTATTTTCCCATTGTGCTAACCATTTAATTCTGGACTTCTGCACCCACATCACCTCCTCCTGTTTTAGTATTACTCGGTATTCCTCAACAAGAGTTTTTTTCTAATGTCGTCAAATATTTTGAGTAATAAAAGCTAAGAGATCTCTGGACCCCTTTGATTCTCGCTAGGCAACGCTTTATTCGTGCACCTATATTTCCAAAGGTAGACTGATTCCATATGACGAGGTTATTGTTTAGCTTCTCCATCGCCTCTAGTAGATTAACTACATCATCTCTCCATTGGCGCTTCAAGAATATGTTCCAACCAAGCTGCTTGAAATTTGAATGGTCTCTGACTCCTAGGTGTTATCCTAAAGGTATCCAACTCTATTTGAATTGGATGATGATTAGACTCAATTCGTGTAAGATGTGACAATATTGCATTAGGGAACCTCAGCTTCCACTCGATGTTACACTAACCTCGGTCAAGGCGTTCCATAATATTATCATCACCTTTTGATTATTTGTCCATGTGAACCTCGACCCCATAAACCCCATATCCATTAACGGACAAGATTCAATAGTGTGGCTCAATTTGTTTGCACCTTGTTTCCAGCTATCATCCTTTCTCCCTTTTTTATCTTTATATGATAAGACCTGGTTGCAATCCCCCAAAATAACCCAAGGGCAATTGATATTCGAACCCATTTCTCCCAGAAAAGTCCACAAACTTTCCCTCGTTTTTGGTTGAGGCGAAGCATAAATGATGGAGATGATCCACTCCATCCCTGAAGACCCCAAATGAGCTAGAGTAATAGACTAAGAATTGAAACAAAGCACTTTCATGTTCAGTCTCGATTGATCCCAAAAGCACCAAATCCCGCCTGCAAAACCCCTTAGCCTCAATGGCCACGAAATTTGAAAAGGTAGATTTGCAAAGGATTCTATCCGCTCTGATAGAAATGTGCAATCTCTCAATTTGTATAGAAATTGATGTAACAAACTCAAATGCATTAATTGTAATATAGTTAGATTGTTTAGGCTAGAAGTCAAGTAGGAAGTTGCAGTTGAGGTCAGATGCAGGAGTGCAGACGGTTGCAGATGCAGACCACCTGATGCAAACTTCTATAAGGACTCTAGATGAACATCTAATATATGTACAAGCAACAAAAGAATTGAAGGCTTCACTTGAAAGACTGAGCTTACAGACGAAGACCGCGATGACAAGGCATAAAGCTGAATCAGACTGTGGAGACGAGATGTTGCAGCAGAGATTGTGTGCAGACGAGGTGTTGCAGCAAGCCGGATTGCAGAAGAGATGATTGTCAGCATGAGGTCGAAGGTTTGAAGTCAGTCAAGTGTAGATTCAAATTAAAGTAGCAACGACACGAAAACTGGGACAGTGGAATGCCAGCGTTGAAAACGAGATTGTGGGAAACACTAGTGTGAAAGTGACCCCTCAGGAACAGTGAGTTGTCTACAAGTGAGGTTCGTTCCTTTGACCTATAAAAGGGAACCGGTGAAGCTTGCTTGGTGTACTGAAGAATGCTGAAAAAGTGAATACTGTTGAGAAAGGATTTAAGAGTACAAGAAAGTGCAAAACAATCAGACAGATTCAAATAGTACTCAAGAAAGCTAAGTCGTGAAAGCAGTGAGGAATATCATTAGTCTGTAGAAAAACAACTCTTGTAGTAGAGCTCAGGATTCAGAGCTTTGCAAAGATCTAGGTTCTCTACTCCTTATACAAGATAAAGATCTTGCAAAAGGAAGTTACTTGTAAGAGATAATGACTCAAAGAGTCATAAAATCTAAAATGCAGACAAGACAATCTCATCTGAAGAATACCTGAGTAGTCTGCATACTATACAAGTTTACACAGAATCGATAATCCGCGAGAAAAAGACTACTAAAAGTCTCTTTCAACCTATTCACCCCCTCTCTAGGTTGAAACTCAAACCCTATAATTGGTATCAGAGCATGACTTTCCAGACTTAACAGTTATCGAAAAGAAAAGGTCACATATTACATCTGCAAAGAAGTTACTAACTGTTTATCTATGTGAAGCTAAGATTCAGAAATGGCACCACCAAAATTTACAAAATGTCCCAACAGTGGAGAACCTCCAGTATACTCCCTTGACAGATTCAATCACTGGAAACTAAGGATGCTGGCACACCTCAATTCAATTGATGAAAGAATGGAAGACTTGGTCCTAAATGGTCCAAATGTTCCAATGATGCCAGATCCAAAGGACTCAACAAGGGAAGTACCCCGACCAAAATCTTTATGGAACAAAGATGTGGAGATGGTTCAAAGGAAAGCCCTAAACCAGATATATAAGTCTTTGGATGACAACATGTTTGAAATTGTTGTGCACACCAAGACTGCAAATGAAGCATGGGAAGCTCTGCTGATGAGAAATGAAGGAACCAATGAGATCAAAGAAAACAAGAAGGATGTGTTGATCCAATAGTACGAATTAATTTCAATGAGATCTGATGAGAACCTCACTACATTCTTCGAAAGATTCAACATCCTCATCAATAATCTCAAGACCTTAGGGAAGACTTTTGAAAACAAAGAAGTCAACCTAAAGTTTGTAAGATCACTTGGGGAAATCTGGAATACCAAGACCACTGCTATAAGAGAATCCAGGGATCTGACAAAAATGACCCTAGCTCAACTATATGGG
>LIEC01011550.1:0-14457 GCA_001925005.1 Drosera capensis | reverse complement strand
GAGTAATCTAAAATCAAAGAATTAATCTCTTTTAATCAAAGCATCTCTCTATAGTGTTGCTTTATTTGATTGATTTCTGGGTGTTTTGGACGTCATGATATTGTGAACATTTAAAAAATGGTACTTTGCGTAGAAGGAAACTATTTGGCAGTTAGAGAGTTATGATCGCACTTTTTTGTCATAAAGTTTCCATGCTCATGTCGATATTCATGTTTGACATCTCTAACAACAAATACTACAGGATCACGAGGACCATACGCAACGAACTCGAAAACAAGGTTCTTTGCTTACAACAAAGTATCGTATACATGAATACATCTATGCGTACGAGCGACGAGAATAAGTCCCATTGCGGGCTTGCGGCCACTGTACCAGTGCATAAGTTTCAAGCTATGATCAAAAGAAATTTATATTGGATAGAAGTGAGATATGTTTATATATGATTTTAACACAAAATGGAGACTTTTATTTCATTGCCCTTTTAAAATTTAGAAACTATTCTGATATTGAATCATTAATTGGATATTAATTCTTAATGCAGTGAGAGAATCTTGAGTATTTTTGTGGTTATTACTTAGTAATTTGATTCTGTCAATTGATATACTAATTGTTTTCTTCTTCTTCTTCTTTAAGGTATACTGATTTATTTTGAAATTGCAAAATCATACTGATTCCATTATGGCGGAAATCGATGACTCAAAACTCAATTAGGTCATATCTAACTAGTACAGTATATTTTAAACATAGTTGCACCTCCGACTACACTTCTTTCTTGATTTACATCGCTTGTAAGAAATACTCGAATTTAAACATCGCTTATGTCATGAGGCGGAAGTATAGTTTGGCATCGCTACGGCTTAATTAACGTAAAAAAGATGAACTTTGAACAAAATTTGCTTCTAAGTCATGAGCTTGATCCAGCAGATCCTAGCTATTTTAACAACGGCAAAAGTTGTAAACAATTTGTGGATTCGAGCCGAGAAAAACCCACACAAGAGGTGGAGAGGCCGGACAAAGCCGGTCCATCAATTGTTTTCAACATCCATAAGACTAGAACTCAAGATCTGATTAAGTGATTCCAACATCTTAATCATTTTGGATCAACAGATGTTATAATCGACCAACAAATATATTGGTTGACACTAACCATACTTCAATAAACCTTTTTTTAAAGGATATACTTCAATAAATCTTGAAATGAAACAAGAAATTTTGGATCAAAAGATATGATATCTGAAGTTTATTTCAAGTTAGTCCAATTCCAAATTGGGCCACAGATGAGCTTAGTCCAAACCAGGCCCAGCGAGGTTCCTGATACTGTTGAGGAGAGAAAAATATATATTCACAAATTGGGCGGAGGCGATGGTTTTCTAAATCCGTCACGAGATGGTGTCTTTTTTGTAATGGACATGTTAAATCTCACTAAAACGATTTTTTTTATGATAGAATAAAAAACCATCACCAAAGGTCAATTGTGAGGGAAAAAACCATCACATATGTTAATTGTTTGGCTATTTAAGAAATTTTTTGAGGGCGGAACGAAAAAATATTCTGTGATCACTTTTACATTCACAAAAAATCAGTATAGGTCACGACTTTCAAGTTTCATCACATAATTCTAAATTTTTTGTGAAGACTTAATATAAGGTCATTACCAAAATTCATAATAAATAAACTATTTATTTTAATAAGTATTTTTATATTGGTTTATAAATATTATATTAAAGTATTTTTATATGATACAATAATCGTTGAAAACCGATTTATTATTTCAAAGTTATGATACAATCAGTTTTCAGAATTCAAGTGATAATATATGATTTAATAGTAAAATCAAGTCGGAAAACCCAACTTGCCTTAATGTTTTTCTATGAAGTTTATAGCGAAGAATTCACAATTTCAAATCCCACCATATGGTCGAAAGCCATGGTACTATCAAATTGTATATCTTTTTAGTACTGAATGATCAAATTGTATTTCAAGATCAGCACGGCAGCGCCTACCTTTAATTTGTTCCTCATCATACGTGTTTGGCATACATCAATTTCAGGATGAAACAAGTTCTATGCTTGCAAGGGGAAATTACAAGGACAAAAAAAGTTTCTGCGACTGAAAGTTTCGGCTAAAAAGTTTTAGCTTTGGTTGATCGTATAGTATAAATTCAAACTGTGACAAAATGTAATGTGATTCGCCATTGATTTTCATTCTTTTTCCTATATGTATAGTGCACTCAATATTCGCCATGAGATTATGCCTCTCTTTTTCGGGAGGGAAGAATGATGCGATGATGAACTTGGAAAAGTTGCGTGACTGTTAATGGCACGGTTGAATGATAATATCATCAAATCCTTCATTCCAAAGGACTCTAGAAGGCCCAAGATTGATGGACCATTTGTCTGCATTCGGAAAAACAATCTCACTTTTATACTTATACATTATTAAAATATGATTACGTACGTCTCATCTTATACAATCACTTTCAATAACGAGAATACGCGAGTTATTGTGTTAGATTACTAGGCGTTTATAAGTTAATGTCTATATGCGTGCTTGTCTGGGCTCGTATATGAACCATGCATGCGTATGAATTGCTAACAATGCTTCATCAATCCTTGTCGTTTTAGACAACGGTAAAACAAGCTTAAATGGAAAGCATAATTCTTATAAAATCTATAATTATGATTCGTGTCGTCAAGGATGTGACATGATAATACTTTGTTCGGATCACTTGAATGTCACATCGAAGTTCAATTTTTGATAAATTTCAAACTTCCTTACACTGAAAGTGGGCCACTTAGTCCACTAAATAATCGTGCCAAAATACAGATAAAAGGTGTGATTTTTTTGGATTTTATCATTATCATAAACATCAAACTTTATAGGAAGTCCAAAATTGCATGCTTTAATTTTCCTTATCTTGTAGTATAAGCTTAGGAATCTAATCATATATGCAAGCATCTCAAACGAACAAAAAAGTATAATTTCGGTTTAACACTTTTATTAAAGAATTTAGGCATTTGATGTTGTATCCGTATGGAATAGCTAGTTCTAAATACTATGATCTCCGTTTCACAAAAATTATAATAATTTGATTGTGTATATTTATCGAGTCAAATTTTAATGTGTAATTAACTAGATGTGCATTTTCTGTGACCTTTTTCCCATAAATGCACCACTTAATTTTTTCCCCTAAACATCACTGCAAAATAACAATTGATTAGCGACAAAAAATTTTCAATGGCTGAAATAGAAATAGCTGTCGCAAAATAATATTAGCGATTGAAATCTTTTGCTGTAGCTAAACCGCGACGGAAATATGAATGCCGTCCTAAATTAGCGACTACTTATAATCCCCAAAATCAGCCACCGAGAGCCCAACTCCTCATTTTCCCTATCTCACTTCTCTCTCATACCAAAACATCCCAATCAATTAAGATAGAACATATGATCAAAAATGAAAAATAGATCGTCAATACAAAAATGAAACATAGTTCCTGTTCAGGCTCTGTTTCGAAATAAAACGGTTGTTTCTAACGTTCTGTTACAAAAGGAGCGCATGAACAAATGAAATAGAGCGCATGTACAAATGAAATAGAACGCATAAATAAATGAAATAGAGTGCATGTATAATTGAAAAAAAAGCTATGAACACATCAAACAGAACATATGAATAAAAAATGAATTATAATATTAATACAAGACTATACATTATCAGATCTCGATATTATTCATAAAATGAAACGGATCACATATACAAAAATAAAACAAAACGTATATTCTTGAATAAAATAAAAAACATATAAAAAAATAAAATATATGAACAAATAAAACAGAATACATATAAAAAAATAAAATATAACACATAAAAAAATTACAATAAACTATAACAT
The DNA here is from genome assembly GCA_001925005.1 of Drosera capensis. Lineage (NCBI taxonomy): Eukaryota > Viridiplantae > Streptophyta > Magnoliopsida > Caryophyllales > Droseraceae > Drosera > Drosera capensis. The sequence continues at coordinate 10,567 of LIEC01011550.1, read as the reverse complement.
AGGTTGACATCTAGATTGCATACACATCTCGATGAACCCAATATCGTAGCACGCAGCAAGGAAGAATTATTTATTGATCTATGCATGTGATCTATATCAGATGATTGACTACATTCTGCGAATACAGATCCACCAAGGAGCTGAAACAAATAACGGGCATGAGAAGGGTTCCAACTCCAAGATTGGAAGTGTGACAACCAAATACAACACAACACCAACAAAACTGCACCAAACATCAACTGCAGAGGATATTTTTGCGATAAACGTGAGACGGCTGGAGAAAGACGAAGATGGTCCGGTCATATGGATGTGCGGTGCCGGTGGGGGTGGGGGTGGGGGTTCTGTGGGTGACGGGAGCAGAGCGAGTCCGAAAAGGATGACGTAAGCGGTGACCACACTATACACCCACGTGTTACCCCACCCTACACCGACACAGCCGACTTCCTTGTCAGCCACGTTTTCCACCTCTCATTTTTTTTCTAAAAAAATCTCAGCATATTCGGTCCTAAATAAATTAGGAACAGTTATCTTGACCTAAGTATTAAAAATACATTGATTTTATGAATTTTAGTAAAAATATATTTTTATTTGTATGAAAAATGTAGTATTAACGGTTAATGGGTCGAAACACACAGGATTTTGATTTTTTTTTTTTTTATCTATTTCAAATTTTTTCTATTTTCTCCTTTTTTTTAAATTCTTTTTTTTAATTGCGACCTGTTACCGGCCGCGGCTGCAGTTTCACAAAATCCTTATTTGTATAGTGGGTGTGAATAAGAATTGTGCGTGGTCTAAGCATGAAAATGATGGGTGAGCCACCTAAAACAATGATGTATCATATTATTCGATATAAAATATAAATATTTTAAATCTTTTGATATCAAGAATTTTTTAATTTAGCAAAAATTATAATTTATATAGGATATTTAATTTTAGTAATATGTCTCAAAATACTTAGGACGAAAGAAATATATTTCTTTGTTTAAGAACTTGATATTTCCTTCGTCCAAGCATAATTGATCTGATATAATAATTTAGATGTATGTTGATTTTTATTATAAAGACTAAATTTGTCCTTTGATTTTTGAGAATGTTAGGAGTAAGAAAAAAAAAAAGATAAAAAACTAGTGGGACGAATTGATGTGATATAAAAACTCTGTAGCTTAATCCCAAAATTGTTACAACACTTTTACCTGTCACGTATATAGATACAAAGTTTGATACACATATAATTACACTCAAATGTAGTTTTTGATAAATTTATCGTGAAATATTAATGATTGTATAAATTACACTTCAACATATTTTTCGGGATGATCAGAAATGATTTGAAATATAAATGATAATTCATGTGTATAAATTTATACAAAATACGTAAATATTATAAGAATTATGGGATGAAAATAATTAAAAAAATAAGAATATTTTGATATTTTTATAAGGATATTTTTTTTAAAATATAATAATGTTGTAATTTTATTAGGATATTTCAATGTAGTAAGATTTGTAATTTGGTGGGGATTTGCATCAATTTTTTTTTACAATTATCTAAAGGATTGACTGATTGAGTAAGATCCAATTGTATGAAAACTCATGAAAAGATCTTCTGAAGATGCTCGTATACAACTTTAGCCGAAACCACTAGATATTTTAACAATAAAATGACACGTTTAGGTGGCTTAAACAACCAATCAATACATTTTTAAATTCCGCTTTGTTGCACGTAATGTGTTTCAACGGCTCTAATGTCATCACATATCCTTTCGCTGTGGATTTGATTTGTATTTTCAAGTAAAAGGGCAGACAGCACTACAGTTCGGTTCATAGAAAAATCGAAACAACTATAGGAAATGATTGAGTTTTGACTAACCACAATACAACAGCACGACAACGATAGAACGATACAACGATCGATAAATTTTCTTGGAACACTGAGTGACAGCACATGACTCTTGATATCGTATTATCTTTAAGAATATATGATAAATGTACCTAGAACGATATTTGATCGTAGTTCTCGTTGGTCAGAATTTATCTTGAACAACTCATTCGTTAAGTTGTGTTGTAATTTTAGTGGAGTTTAAAGAGATTTATTTACATATATTTCAAGAAACATCAAGAAAAGACTAAAAACCCAAATTAATTTTTTCCTTTAAAAGTAACATCAATGTTGTACGAAAATTTACTATCAATTTTTTTACAAGATAAAATATTAAGGGTCTGTTTGATATCATTTTTGTTTTATTGACGAATGAAACAAAACTATTTGGTATTATATTTTTCGTATTTTTTTCTATTTTTTAAATGGATGAAAAATAAAATAAAAAATAAAAAATCAAATAAAAAATAAAAAATCAAATAAAATTATTTTTTAGTTTCTGTTTGTTTCGAATGTAGTATTCAAGATTCTCTATACACAAAATTATTTTATTTTGAAAAGTGATTTTGATTTTCGTTACTGGTATAAATCTGACCCGAGAATCCGATACATCCAAATATCACAATCAAACAACAATCAACAAAAATAAAAAAACGAAACTACAACACAGAAAATTTAACATGGGAAAAATCAGATCGTTAGGAAAACCAATTATAAATAATCCGTTAATCGAATCACACGATTACAATCATCATCTTTTCCAAACTCACTCAATCTCATATTGTATTTCGCGCAAATCGTAAAAAGTCATTTTGTTTCTTTCTGACAACCCGTATATCAATAAATCTGATACATTATATATTTATAGATCCATAAATAAAAAAAATAAAAAAAAATTATGAAACAAATCTTAAACCGATCTCACATAGGTCCAAAAAACCCGTCCGCTATTAACAAACCTCGTGCCCGGACGAGGCTAAAAGCCTGCACTCGGGGGCTTCGATATTTTACCTGGTTCAGTGTTGGACAGCAAATCTCGCGTTTTGATTCTTTCTTGTGCCTCTTTCTGTCGTGCATCTTCACCATAAAAAACCTTACTTCCTCACAACAATTTCAACAGTTATTGATTTTTTTGTTATCATCATTGATTTTGGTTTCTTCAAAAATTATTTCAGAGAAAATTATTTCTTTAAAAACAATGTATTCACATTGGTTTTTCGATGAAATTTTTTTTCTTTCACAACATGTCTTGATAATAACAAAGTCAGGATGGAAAATAGCTATTCTTTTTTTTATTAAGACAAAATGTTGAAGTTTTATTTATTAAATGTTGATTGTTTTACACCAGGAATATTCCTACTACCACAGTGAATACAATTGTCTCACGTGGAGTCTAGAAACTTGTCAACCCACATCGACAAGTGTCCATTCCCATTCCCATTCCCCTTCCCCTTCCCCATTATATCACCGATCCTCCCACCTCAATTCCCAACTTTCTACTCTCCCCATTTTGCCCCCAACTCACTCACTTCCCCAAAAAACCACCCACACAAACAAACTCCTCCCCAAAAATCACACCGAAGTGTTAAACAAACACCACCACCAACAATGGCCGCCGCCGATCTCCACCTGCCGCCCGGTTTCCGGTTCCACCCGACCGACGACGAGCTCGTAACTCACTACCTTTGTCGCAAATGCGCCTCGCTCCCCATCGCCGTCCCCATCATCGCTGAACTCGATCTTTACAAGTATGACCCTTGGAACCTCCCAGGTAACAAACCAGATGTGACACAATTCGTTACACATAACGTTGCATGCGACATAAACTTTAAGCACATTTCTTTATGTGAAGGTACCTCGCCAGTGTTGAGAGTATTCGATAACTACAGTAAATAATTTAGTTTTGTTGATTTGTTCTGATTTGTATTTTTGATAGAGTTGGCGTTGTACGGGGAAAAGGAGTGGTACTTCTTCACACCACGTGACAGGAAGTACCCGAACGGGTCGAGGCCGAACAGGGCGGCTGGGTCGGGGTATTGGAAGGCGACGGGGGCGGATAAGCCGATAGGGAACCCGAGGCCGGTGGCAATCAAGAAGGCGCTGGTGTTCTACGCCGGGAAGGCGCCGAAGGGCGATAAGACGAATTGGATCATGCATGAGTATCGGCTGGCTGATGTTGATAGATCTGCTCGCAAGAAGGGGAATAATGGATTGAGGGTAAGTTTTTATTGGAACTTAGTGTGTTTTTTCTTTCTTTTGTGGATTGTTGATTGGGAAAGTGATGAATAAGTTAATTTTGCACATGAACTAATCTCAATTTGTTTTTTCAATTTCATTGTTAATTAATTATAGAGAACATTCACAATAAAAGAAAAATGATTTAGATAGCAATATACATTTTACATTTAGCAATACTAATCGTGGAGTCTGAACTAGTGGAAGAAAATGGTACACTCCATATAAGATCCCGTACAAAAATTAATGAATTAGATTGAGGTCGTCGAGATCCATTATGAGTTGAGTTTAGATTTTTTTAACGGAATTAATTACTGACAGTTTTATGGGTGTTCAAAATTATAAATTTTGATGGTTACTAGTGTCAAAAATACTAGTCCAATTTTATTTCATGATAATCCTCAAATATGAAACTATTGATATTGGGATTTCTTGATATGGAGATTTATTGATATTGGGATTAAAGGAAGAGCGATAAAGACTTCCCATTAACTCAAATTCATTTTGATTCTTGTTTATTTCATCCTATAGTGTCCACGCATGATATACGTACTCCACATATCCAACACGCATGAAACAAAACACTTTGATGATAGGAGGTGACATATAGTTTTTTTGGTTCATTTATCATTGCTCATTCCAATACAAGCCAATCTATGGATCAAAATAGAAAGTCTACAAGCGGGCCACACTTGATTTATGATCAGACACGCACATCTCATCCCTTCAACACAATAACAATGTGAAACGAACTACATTCAAAATATTCCTCCTTATCTTTTTATCACATCCCCGTGGCCGAAAACGACCGGTCATGATACAATCTAATCACGATTCCCAATCCCAATTGGCTCATTGCCAGCCGCCCAATCTGACCGACCACGTTAGGTCAACACGTATGTCTTGTCGTTTTTTAGATCATATGATGTCTCCTTTGTATGGAAAGGAATTCTATGTGTTTTGAGAATCAATTGTTGTAGCCAACGTTTAATTGAATCTTTTTAACAATAATGAGTTATTTCAAATGTGGTTTTGTGCACAGCTTGATGATTGGGTGCTTTGTCGCATTTACAACAAGAAGGGCATTATCGAGAAACAACCACCAAGCCGTCAAATGGGAACCCCCAAAACATCTTTGACATCAACAACCACCTCGATATTCAGCAACGAGCAAGACGAGAAACCCGTCATCCGTTCGATGGACCACGTCCATGACACAATGTCGATCGCTCGGTTCCACCCGGAGGAGTCGAGCGCGTCGGATCACCCGTCGCCGGGCATCATGAAGAGGGAGAAGGAGGAGGTGGAGAGCGAGCCGAAGTGGAAGGGTGACGGAAAAGGGCTAGATTTTCAGTTTAATTACGTGGATGCCACTATGGATGAGGCCTTTGTGTCTCCCTTCCAGGGAGGGAATGGGCTGCAGGACCTGTTCACGTATTGGCAGAGGCCCTTTTAAATTGGGCCTGTGCTTAGTGGGCTGGGGCTGGGGCTGCTGTTTGTGTGTCGGGCCTCACACCATGACATGAGACCGTTTTCAGGTGTCGATGACTGTCTCGTGCGGGGCAGGGTAATGTAGTTTAGTTTGTGGGCCAACGTTTGGGCCTGATGGGCCGCTTGGGCTGGGTCTTTTAGGTGACCCATTTAGGTTTCGTAGGGGCACACAGTATATCATCAATGTTTATGTCAAATGAAGTATTTGTATTGGTAATGAATAAAAGTACAATTCTATAGTTATATGATCTAGTCGTAGGTGGTTGTGCATTACGGGAAAACTGGGTTTGGTGGTGGTGTTCTATGATCTGGTTGTAGGTCTGGAGAAGTTTGTGATCGGTTTTTTTTGTTTTGCGCGATGGTTGATCTTGGATGGTTCTCATTGAAACATGGATCGCGATATGTTAATCAAAGAAAGTAAAAAGGTTTCCGTGTAATGTTGCTTGTGTCGACAATACTGTCGAAACTGCTTTGTCCATAATGCAATGTGACCTTCTAAAAAGCTGAGATCAATAACAAGATAATTGTCCAGAAACTATGAGCTTTAGGCTAGCTAGGAGGACCGAAAATGGCAGGCCGGGGGTGATTTGCCATTGTCTAGCTAACAGCGAGGTTCATAACCTTTCATGCCATCTTCGGCAATCCAAAGGAAATCATAAATCCTTGTAAGGTGCAACTTGAAAGCCTCCGAAACAACAAAGCATAGTTAAGACCTGCGTATTGCATAATTCTAGGGTAATCAATCTAAGGTAGCACTGTAAGGAAAATGTAAGGAAAGTGGGAGAGCAAATGCCATGCAGAAGTTACCAAAATGCAGAACATATAGTAGAACTGCAAAGAAAATTTGCCCATTGGTTTATACTATTGCCATCTGTTTACAGGGAACACGAGGCATCCCGAATACTTCCATAATTCTAGCATAAGATTCTCGAGGTATCATGAGAACTTAGGCACAACATATCATACAGGGAAAACATCTCCAAATTCTACTTGGAAATGGAAGTCATATGAACAATCACATCTAACCAGGAATGCAAAACAAGCATATACTGGTAGACTAATTCCACGTTGAATAGTAAGTATAGACCTTTGTCCTGACTTTATGAAAGTCAAAATCAAAATAGCAAGATCATGGCAGCCTCCATAATATATGCTGTAGAGACCTAGTCTGCACAGATCTCCCTGAAGCAAATAATTGGCAACAGGGGCTGTTCCCTTCTCAAGGGTTAAAAGAGACTCATTGCTGAAAAAAATGCCCTTGTCACCGGTGTAACAGTCTCCCCCGCAACAATTTTTCACGGGAAAAAGGGAGGGGAAAAACCAGTTGGCTCATGGAAAATGTGGCAAGCAGAGTACTTCACTGATTGCACCCTATTGTGCCAGCAGCCATAGTACTTCACTGTTTCCGTGATTCGACAGACACTTTCACATCATACAAGGACAAATCAATTAAGTGGAATATATCTCTCTCTGCTAATGTATACAAAAAAAAAAAAAAAAAAAAGGAAAAAAAAAAAATATCACTCCTTCCCAAGGATAGCTCATGATCATATCTATTCCTCTCAAGGCTAGCTCATGATCCAATTTCCTAGTTGCTTCTTCTAAACTTATTTGATCCCAAGGATATGTGGGGACGGAGAAAATGGGCTTGTTCTTATACCTTGTTCACGGGTCCTATGCAGATCCATCACCGTGGAAAGAGCTTTCTCCCTCAAATATTTTGCTGGCCACTGCATCAGAACTGGTTCAACAACTTTATGAAGAAATCCCCGAAGGGCGTCCTGAATTAATGGATGTGGATAGTACAGATCTTCCTGAAATAAAATATTGAATCTTTTAAGCAAATATAGAAATCAGGATAAAGGTGATAAAAACAAGAAACACAGAGTTACATTAAGTTTCTATTCAGCGAAGTATCCCTCCTTTGATCCAGTAACTTCAGATAATAACAATCATTCATTATAAGGGTGAAAACCCCTAATTTAGTCGCATGCTACAAATGCATATGTCCTTAATTTTAAGAGTTGCCTCCTGAGTAGAGCATCCACAAGTTTCTACTCAATCACCAAACACCCACAGATGATACGGTGAGTATCAAATACAAGGAAAAAGAAAAACATCTACCATCGGACTGCTATCATTTGAAAGACAGCAGGGGTAAAGCAAGGTGTATAGTGCAGATTACCCAATACAATGAACAATGGAGAGCAGGGTATCTTTTTCACAGGACAGCAGAACATGATCCAAAACTGTAGAACATGTTTGGCAATCTAAAACTCATAACACTATGTTCCATGCAAATGTTCAGTCAGTGTCACCATTAGTACGATCATTGCCCCAGTACCCATGCAATTTGTACCATTCATCGGCTGTAGATGATACTTGGCCATTTCAACTGCCAAGTAAAACAGGAACGAACCCATATACTGTTGGGTTTCCGGTAACTATTTGCGGAATACTAACAAGAGACGATGCTATTGTGTTGATAAATATAGAAGCAACCACAATCACACAGACACAATATTTAACGTGGAAAACCCTCCCAAATTGGAGAGTAAAAAACCACGGGGCGCACACCGGCAAAATCCACTATTCCAGTAAACAGGTACAATTGTTCTTCTCAAGTTTTAGACCTAAAACTTGAGACATACACTAGAAGTAGTGATGCAATGCAGTAGGGATAACAGTAATGGAAACTACCCGCTCTAAACTCCCAAATTACATTCAATACTGCTTCTCTGGAATTTTCAGCTTGAAAGCTGAAAACTCGCTTTTGCACTGAAAATTGAAATCTGCTTTGAAAGCTTACCAAAGCAAAACTGAAACTGCTCCACTGGAAGATGAATCGCCACTGAACTGAAGCACTGCCACTGGAAATTGCTGAACCTCTGGAAACTGGAAAAACTGAAGCTCTGAAAACTGGAAAAACTTGACGACAGAAGCTTGTCCTTCACCAAACAGCCGGTGTTCTTGTTGGAGGAAACACCAACGACGGTTATACCAAACCAAGCCACCAACCTTAGCCGCAGCAGCCGTTGATTGTCCAGAGCAAGCCAATGCAAGTAAACTAGCCGCAAAACGGAGACAAAGCAAGATGGTGAGACAGCCCCCTTTGTACCCCTTTGACGAGATTCGATTCCAGCAGCCTAATCCGATGATGTGGCAAGGACAAGGTTAGGGTTTGTTTGGTGGCAGGGTTGAGGAAAGGAGACGATGAGGTTCTGGTCAAAGAACAAAACTACACTGAGCATGAGGCTAAGAACATTTTGTGTGTGGACTGCTTTTTGATTGGGCTGGACCTATTACAAGGCCCAACAATCTCCCCCTCTAGCCCAAGGAGGGAGGTACACCTGTCTTCAGATCATCATCTGGTATCCATATTGACAAGTCGGCAACAAAGCTCAAGCTTGTCTTTAATAACCGTCTTCGTCAGCATATCTGATGGGTTCTTATCCGTGTGAATTTTCTTCAGCTTCATCTTCTGTTTCTCAATTGCATCCCGCAACCATTGAAATCTCACATCAATGTGTTTAGTTCTGGAATGATACATATCATTTTTGCTCAAATCTATGGCACTCTGACTATCACAAAATACCACAATCTCTTCGTGTTGCACACCAAATTCCAGGAGAAATCTAGTCAACCACAATAGCTCCTTGCCAGCCTCAGTAGGTGCAATGTACTCTGCTTCTGTAGTTGACAAAGCAACACACTTCTGCAGCTTGGCTTGCCACCCACGACACGGCTCCCCCTGCAAAAGTGAAAACATAACCTGAAGTGGATTTTCGGTGATCCAGATCTTCAGCCATATCTGCATCCGTGTAGCCTTCTAACATAGGCTCACCCTTTCCAAAACTCAAACACAACTTGGAAGTGCCTTTCAAGTATCTAAGGATCCACTTCACAGCCTCCCAATGTTGCTTCCCGGGATTAGAAAGAAATCCACTCACCACACCAACTGCATAAGCTATATCCGGTCTTGTGCAAACCATCGCATACATCAAACTTCCTACAGCTGAGGAGTATGGCACACGTGACATCTCATCATTTTCTTTCTCTGTAGATGGACACAGTTTCTTGCTCAATTTCAAATGGCTAGGAAGTGGACAACTTACTGTCTTTGCTCCTTTCATATTGAATATCTCAAGCACCTCTCAACATACTTCTCCTGTGACAACCAAAGTCTCTTGGCCTTCCTGTCACGAGTAATCTGCATGCCTAATATCTGATGTGCTTGGCCCATGTCCTTCATATCAAATGCCTCGGACAATTCCTTCTTCAACATGGCAATCATCTGAGCATCTTGTCCTGTAACCAACATATCATCTACATAAAGCAGAAGGATTAGAAATTTTCCATTAGGAAACCTTTTGAAGTAAACACACGGGTCTACCTTGAATCTCTGGTACTCATGACTCGTCATAAAGGAATCAAACTTCTTGTATCATTGTCTTGGAGCCTGTTTCAGTCCATACAGACTCTTCCTCAATCTGCAAACCTTGTGTTCTTTTCCTTTTACTTCAAAACCTTCTGGTTGGACCATATAGATCTCTTCCTCCAAATCACCATGAAGGAACGCAGTCTTCACATCAAGTTGTTCAAGCTCAAGGTCTAAGCCAGCAACTAGACCCAACACAGTTCGGATGGAAGTCATCTTCATTACTGGTGAGAATATTTCCTCAAAGTCAATGCTTTGCTTCTGTCCAAAACCCTTCACGACCAGTCGGGCTTTGTGTTTCATGACTTCTCCATTTCCATCTCTTTTCAGCTTGAACACCCACTTGTTCTTCAATGCCTTGCGGCCCTTAGGAAGCTCCACTAGCTCGTATGTACCATTCTTCTGCAATGACTTCATCTCGTCTTGCATTGCCATCTGCCACTTGGCCTTCTCGGTATGAGCTTGTGCCTCCTGAAAAGTTTCTGGCTCTCCGTCTTCTGTTAGTAAGATGTACTCTGAAGAAG
>LIEC01011549.1:0-58964 GCA_001925005.1 Drosera capensis | reverse complement strand
TAATACATGTTACGAAAGATCAGACTTGATTTGATATAAAAAATTCTTATATTCATATATATATATAATGATACAAAATATTTATATATTGTATTTTTTATGGAACGAAGAAAATATATTTTTTTTTATTCTCAAGATAAAATTTAATCTGTGTCGTACGATGTTTGGGTCTGGTTTTTCTTAACCTTATCATGAAAAACAATGTTTATTTTTATAGATATAGATACGAATTTTTATTTTCATATCAAATAGCTTTCAATTCTCCCTTAATATTTATATATCCTGATCATATAAATGTTACGGAGGATTGAAAGTTATTTGATATCAAAATAAAAATTCGTATCTATATCTATAAAATAGTGAAAAATAAGTGGACGACCTTGTAAAAATTATGCAACCGGATAGTATTTGTCAACAGATCACATGAATCGGATGGATTGTGGAACATAAACGATACAGCAAGTTTACGATGCTTGGATTAATTTGAAGCATCACCAAGATCATAAGCCTCACAGCAACCATGCACGATGTTCAGTGGCTCGTTTTTGTGTGTTAAAATAATGAGGAGGAAGATAACAAGTTCAATGTGTTCATTCATATTAGACTACTTTCCACTGTTCGCATAAAAAAATGAAAATTATAATTAATTAATTGATCTGATATAATAATTTTTATGTGTTGATTTTTGTGTGAAAATTAATTTATCCTTTGATTTTTGAGTGTGAGACTGGGAGGAGGGTGAAAAAAAAAATAGGAAGAAAAAATAATAGGATATATTAATGTGATATATAACAATATAAAAATAGAATAACATTGTAACTTATTTACGATATCCTAATTTAATAAATGCTACAATCCATGAAAGTGTATGTCATATGTCAAAGCCTGTTACGATAACCTCTTATAAAAAATTTAACTTAGCCTGTTACATAAATATACTAGCTGTACAAATACCCCTAAACTTACCAACAAGATTCATAAAGGTAACAATACCAAACACAGATCACAGATCCAATATCGGACACGAACGTCGTATATCCACTTGCACATATACGACAAACCCGCACTTCACTCCATTTTTATATACTGCCTATCATTTATTTGAGGCCGTTGGCCGAAAGGATTCGTTTGTCTCATCCGTCGAGGCACAATGTTTCCTTGGTTAGCCACGTCTCTACCATAATTGTCATATGCTCGAATACTTTACTAATAGGATATTTAAATAATGTAACGCGCTTAGCAGCCTGTCTAGCAAGCACTAGCTATTATTGCACTGCTAGTCTGTGTTTGTTGGTGTCTGTTAGGGACATTCACTTCTTTGTTTTGCATCCTTTCACGCATTTACTTTCTCGTTTGTGTTGGTTCACCTTATGGATTAATGGAGTTCACAGTAGGCTTATATAACATTGCAAAATAAATAAATAAAAATAAAGTAATGCATGAAGTATTAATACACATTTAGTATACAAGGTTATTATATTGGAGCATCACGAGCACTTAATGTCACATATAACACAAGCAATCCATACCTGACAACGTAAAATATAAAAATATTATTCCGATGGTATCCTTTCATATTTTAACAACATCAATTTTCTTTTTCTTCTTTTTTGTTTTTAATTTCTCTAACTCAATTTGGTCTCCTTTGCTTGTTTTGTTGCCAAAGTCCACCATGACATAAAATAACAAATATTATATTCTTTACCAAATATAACTTTAGCAATCTCAAAATTTAACCCATAATATCTTGACAATTGGAATGTAAGATTGTAAGAGAGATGCTATATTAACAATGCATTTAGCATGGAGGCTCAATGTAACAAAGATGGTATAGTATAACTTTGATAATGCATTTAGAATGGATGCTCTGTAGGAGCAGCTCTTTTACCATTAGCTCGACTTTAGATAGAATTCGAATGTAAACAAGTGTTCAATGCATGATTGTTTAGTTCATTTCACGCTTCATCCCGACCAGCTTTAACTCTATTGTTGTGTTGTTCCACAATAGTAAATTTGTTTTGGTATTAAATCGATGGAATATACAATCGTTACTCGACAAGTGGTTGACAGATGACTGACCTTATATATTAAACCAAGATGAAGGGCGATGGATGATTCCACCTTGCAGTTATAAGTTTGCCACATACGAAGAAGAAAAGTGGCAAGAGTATTCCATTTTTAGACTGTGTAGACATATAGATTAATTGTGTCCAAATTTTCCATGATCATAAAAAGAGGGACAATGGGACATTTGCCCTTATCCCACTTCTATTCTCATTAATATGCTCTCCTGTCATGGTTTGGGTTCACATTTAGCCGCCAAGCGTGAAAGGAATAAGCTAAAGTTACAACAACGTGGTCATAGAACAATAAAGTGAACATATACCACATCTCCTGTCAAATTTGATCAGATCACTTTTCTTGAACGTGGAACTTTATAATACATGTATTGCGTTATGTCAGTCCAGCCTAGGTTGTGGAGGAGAGAAGATGGTTTACAATGAGGATGATGTCCTTATACAACAACAGCAAACCCAAAATTTTCGGGCAAAAGACAAGGTTAATTGAGATGTAACATATAGTTAGGAGCATGTTAGTTTGTGCGAATCGATAATATACAACCTAAAACAGATAATATCTTCACATATGGAGAATAAGCTGCACAAGTTATACTTAGAGCTGATTCTGTCACAGTTCAACTACAATAAGGTTAGCAATTATGCATGGTGAAAGTACCTTACTCAAGAATATCGCGCGTCGATGATGAGTTTAGTCACGAGGGGTATTAGAACCTAGAAATACGATGTATTTAGTAATATTTTCTAGCAACCAAACTCTAATTAACTTGGTTGTTTTTGGTGACTTCAGAAACAACAATGATCAGTTTCCATAAGCGGTTGATTATCCGACAACCCAATGTTAGGAAGAAACATATTGCAAATAGCAAATATTCTCAGCGTCCTAAGTTATAATTGCAGAAACATTACGTTTTTTCAGCTTATAGTATATAATAACCACTAGGACTGACTTCTGGCTACAAACTGAGGCATCTAATTGTAATATTTACATGCAAAGAGACTGCTACTGAACAACCAAGGACAAAGACCTCGGATCTGTTAATGATCAGTTCGACATCACGACTTCTTACATTTCGGAATCAGACATTCGAGCTTCATAGAACTTGGCAATGAAAGTGGACGCCTTACGATCGATGCCAGGCTCGGCCACCCAATGCCCTCTATCCTCATCACTTGTGTACATCCTTTTCATGATCGCGGGCGCCTCATCCCACACCTCGCCCCTAGTACTATCGAACGCTGAGGCAGAAAAACAAGCTCCGAAGAACTTGAATATAGAAGAGGACTTCCTTTGGCCTTTACCAGCAGCCATTGTAACCTGTTCTGTTAATATGATCTATTAGTTAGCTTCGGGTTGAAAATAGCATGTTCAGTTAAGGAAGTAGATAGTTTTATTATGAGCACGGGCGGTCATGATCGACTAAAGTGACTTGGTAAGAGTAGGGATCGATGGAGAAGAATCGTCGAAAGAAGCATCAGAATTTAGGTCCCCTGCTTTAAAGGAATTGGCCTTGGATGTTCTTGTTCATAGTATAGGTTTGCTTTGAATGAGTTCAAAGTTCATTTGTCATAGCTTAAACCTTTTAACACTGTAAAGGAGGCAAAAAGGTGTGCCTACACCTTTGGAGGTAACATTCTCATGAATGTAGATCTTATTTTGCTACTTTTTTGTAGATTTTATTGTATTTTTTTATGATTCAACAATATTTTTGATATATAGGAATACTGTTAAATATTGCTCATCTTTGTGGACTTTGAACAGCAGCTTTTGTGGACGCAGTCTTCGTGGATGAAAACTTTTGAGAAGAAAGATTTTTTGAGATGTATTGCAAGTCAAAATGTGTATTGTACAAGTTAGTTGAATGAATATTATCCTAAGAGTAATAATCTCTTTTATATACAGGTTTGAGGAGGTGTAATGCTGCTGTCCACGAAGGCTGCTGTTCAAAATTCACAAAGGTGAGCAATATTTAACACATACCCTTCAAGTTGGGCGGTGTAAAGCAATATTTTTGGTATATAGGAATACTTTCTACATACTTTTAAGTCTAGGTATCGGGAAAATTGTATTGTGACGTAGTTCTTTACAAAAAGTTGATGCAATTTGGTTGGTAACATGAGCTTCAAGTATTGGCCTCTACGTCCTGAACTTTCATGATAAGCATACGACATCTTTGAAGCTGATCAATGGATCAAACATGTCCTCTTGAAGCCTAATATATTATGGTTTATACTCATGTTATGTAAGCCATGAATACTGGAGTCATGTTCTCGGTAAATTCCACCAAATTATAGTCAGCGCCAAATCTCAATCCCAGCAATCACGACTACATCTGAATGCTCAAACCAAACGAGCAACTACCATGTTAAATTGGTAGCTAGTGGTGATGTTCAGAATCAATACAAGAAATGCCCAGGTGCAAGTGCCGGAATAGTATATGACTGCTAGTTCAATCTTGTTCATTGGTTTAAAGAATATGTTTGACACAACTTTTTGAACAAGTAATAGAGTCCTGTTTCACTTTAGTATGAGTTGAACGATCTTTCGAATGTGCCAATTTGACAGGGGATGAAGGAGACGTTCTATTCAGAGCCTCGGCATGCTCCGAATTCATTGATTCAGAGAACGAACGGCGAGGCATTAACCATGGAAGCTTGGAAAATACAGGAGCTGAAGCTGCATATTCTGAACTTGATTATCAGCTTTCTGCCTTTGTTCTTCTCATGCCTTGTTTACTGCAGTACAAATAGGTTACTGGTTTGAGATAGCGAGGTGAAACATCTTGACCTCGATTAACAAGAGAATCCGTTCCATGAGAA
This sequence comes from Drosera capensis, assembly GCA_001925005.1. Lineage (NCBI taxonomy): Eukaryota > Viridiplantae > Streptophyta > Magnoliopsida > Caryophyllales > Droseraceae > Drosera > Drosera capensis. The sequence continues at coordinate 54,066 of LIEC01011549.1, read as the reverse complement.
ATGTTATATCCCACTTATCCCTTTTAACTCTGAGAATAGGTCGATGATCCCTTTCTCTAGTTTCTGGTTGAATGTGTGAGGAAACTAGAAAACGTTTTATACAATATTAGATGCTATATTCGCCGGTCCAAGTTTTGAAAATTTTGTATGCATTAAGTAGATCGAAGTAAAGGCTTATATTGAAAACTACTCCTACTTTCACAACAAAGTTCTAAGTGGTCAGACCAAGCCAGTTTTGGAGATTTGCGCCTACCAAAAAGTCCAAAAGCGAAAAGTCATAAACGATACTACCAAAAGAACACTATGATACTAATCATAATATACTAATAATATTGAGGATATAGAACTGATATAAAATCAATTAATATAATTATAATTTTTCTTTTATAAAATTTCAACATAATTATTGAATCAACGGCTACCTATATATTTCATATATCTCAGAATAAATGTACACTTTCCAATCATAATATCCACGAACAAGTTACAAGCACGGACCAACCAGCTTTCTCTCTCACGCACACACCAATCACAACCTCAAACTCCAAACCACCAAAAATGGAAAACCAGTCATCGCCGCCGCCGGAATCCGAATCTCCTCCGTCGCCGTCGACCGTGACGAAAGCCGTCGATATTCCTCTTCACCGTGTCGGGTTCCTCATCGACGAACTCACCCCCACCAAAGTCTCTGGTCGCCTCCCCATCACCGAAATATGCTGTCAGGTAACCAAAACTGTCTAGTTTTTTTTACCATCTGGATTATGTCCGTTCAGTGCAGTAGTTTTTCTTTTAAAAGGAAATTTCGAAATATTTTCGTTTGATGGAATAGTCCGTAAATCTTTTAAACCAACATTCGCTGACGGATTCATTACCATAAAATATTTCGATACTCAATCGGTTTTTGATCATTGATCTTTTCTATTTTTTTTAAGAAGTTGGTTGAGTTTCCTATTCTTCGAAAGAATTGATTAAAACGCTCATCATACGGGTGAAAGTCACCCGACACTGACTGTAGTTGAGATCAACTGCATTCATAAATATAGGACTGCGGATAGATCATCAACAAACAAACCATAATGATTGCGTTCGGAAATTTTAGGACTTTAAATAGATCATCAAACGGCCCTCCAGACCAACTGCATCCAGAAGTTTTAACACTGCAAATAGATCATCAACAAACAAACCACAACGTCGGTCCTAATCCTCCTCATAATACAACGATCGCGCTATCCCAATTCATGTAAAAGGTTTGATTTTGATTGTGATGGGGTTTTTTGGTTTTGTGCAGCCATTCAGGGTGCTGCACGGGGGAGTGTCGGCGCTGGTTGCGGAGGGGCTGGCAAGCGTGGGGGCCCACATGGCAGGCGGGTTGAAGCGGGTGGCGGGGATTCATCTGAGCATCAATCATGTCAAGAGCGCTCATCTTGGTGATCTAGTTTATGCTGAAGCGACGCCGTTCAGTGTTGGTCGGACTCTTCAGGTTCGGTTCTCTCCGCCTTCTGTGACCGCCATTGGTTCGATACGGATCTTTATGTCCATTTGCTTTGTGTGACGTTCGTTAGATTATTTTAATGATTTTCAATGTTAAAGTGGAAATTTTTAACTTATTGACATGGTAGAGATGAGTGGAGAAGTTTTGTTTTGAATTGAATGGTGGCTGATTCAGCATTTAGAATTTTCCAGAAGAGAAGATGAGATTAATCTTATCTCCTTGGTTTTGGCCTTGTAGGATTGTCTACTTTTGACTTTACTTGATTTGAACAAAAGCAATCCATATGATTTGCTTGCCCTGCTGTCGTGGGGGCAAATTAAATATTTAATTGAAATTTTATTTATATTTTAATATCTATTAAAAATCATGAAATATTAATTTGACACATGTGTGAATTATTAAGATATTAAAATATAAGAAATATAAAACTGGATATCAAATCATATTTTGTCGAAACAAACGGACAAATTATACAAAAATATTTAAGTGAAGTTTCATTTACGTTTTAATATCCATTAGAAATCATAAACAGTAAACATTAACACCGTGAACTGTATAACATATGTGTGTGAGCTGTTAAAATCAAAATGAATATCAAAATATAAGAAATACAAAACTAGGTTTCATATCATAATTTGCACGATGTAAAGTTGAAAATAATTTACTTATATCACATAGACGAAAATATTGAAAAAATATGTATTTATCCTGTAATTCTGAGTTGAAACTCAGAAACTCACAAATTTAATACGCAAATGATTGAAACTATTATCCTTGTTTTGATGTTGCTCTGTTCTTTTTTTTTTTCTTTTTTGAATAAGTTTGTAAAAAATAAACAAATAGAGTACCGTCAGTGTTTAGGTTTCTGTACTATTCTTAATTGACAAAGCGTTACGTGCGTGCTTCTGTGTAAAATGAGGGGACTGATTGGCCCATATATTCCTGCCTCACTGATGTTATTCATCGTGGGAAAAAAAAAATGTCATTCATGGTGATAGTGTGCGTGTTGTAGGTAAACGAATGTGGTAACCTACCAGTTTACCACCATTACAGAATTTTCTTTTTAGAACTTAATTGAAAATGTTTTGTTCTCTCGAGGATTGGCCATACATAGGTAGACTCTATTGATACTCCCCTTCAAAAATATTGCAACCCTTCAATGCTTTCTTTTTGTATTATGAATCGTCCGTATAATAATCAAACATCGTTTTATATAACATTGATATAAAATACAAATGATGTTTTAAGTTGTGTTTTTTAAACCCGTGTTGTCATAGTAATTTTATTGTATCGTTAAAACGATTAATATTTCTCCTCGACATAACATCTTGAAATTTCAATAAGACGGAGGTACTTATGTCTTTGAAAAGTATTGATGGCCTGATCACATTGTAAGGAAAGATTTGCTGAACCGATAGTATAATGATAATTGAGGCGTGACATGTTGTCTTTTCTCCAGGTATGGGACGTGCATCTATGGAAGGTAGATCCTTCGACCATGAAGAAGAAGTCGTTGGTATCATCGTCACGGGTGACTCTTATGTGCAATATGCCAGTCCCCGAGTATGCAACGGACGCCGCCGAGGTTCTTCGCAAATATGCCAAATTGTGAATCGTGATTAACTTTGTTTGAAACACTTGGTGGAAACATATGTTAAGAGGTAGAAATAATTGGTTGTTTTACACTGAAATATGTTTGTAAAATTTGTACGCAACTCGGGTGAATCAGTGTGTTTCAGGTTTAGCTAGCTTGAGTTGAGCTCGAGCTGCATTAACCTTGCTTTTGTAACGCGATCGTGGAGCTCGTGGCTCATATGAGTTTGTATAGATTGAGCCAAGCTTAGTCAATGAGCTTGAGCCAACGATCCTGAAACTATTCAAGCTCGACGACAGGAATAACACTAAATAATGAATCAAATATGACATCGTAAACTCATCCTGGCTCGATTCATTATCCGACTATTGAATTTCACCAATGATTCTTATTGAACAGCCCATTTGAAATACTGTTTGAAACCTCTCCAATCTCATATATGGGGTGCAAATGAAGGGAAGAGGAGCAATGTTTATGAGATTAATGAAGAGTAATTCAAATGTCAACAAAATGGTAGTACTTTGAAAAAATATTACTTTTCTTAACTAACTCGAAAATCACCTCTCTGCATCAAAACAGAGACAACATTGGGCGTTTTAACGGGGAGAAACGAGGATTATTTATGCTAAATGGAAATATATTTTTCGAGAGATGATATAAGGGGTTTGATTTTGGAGAAATGAGATGATACATGAGAACAAATCTGAACTGTCACCTTCAAATTTCCTTTCCGACATGACGGTGGATAGAGACATGAAAACAGGGTTAGCATGCTCTGTGAATTATAATTTTTGATCTTATAAACAACTATCATTTCTTGTTCATGCTCATCGATTTATAAGATCAAGAATTATGTTTTTGCCATTTATAAGATTTGTTTTATTTTAATGAAATCTTGATCCCAATTCTAAAAAAAAAAGAGTAAAGGACTAATCATGGAGGTTAAAAGATAATAATGACGAACTACATATTACTCCATATAACCCAAGATATATGTCCCTTAGGTTCCAAAGTATGACAATTTATTTTCGGCAAGAATGATCATTTTTTAGCTTTCTCAAAAGATTACAATACTGGATGCAGACCTTGGAAAATACGAATTGATGATTCCGAAATCTCAACTCGGTGACGCACTAAAGAAACTTGAGGAACCCAACAAGAAATTAGCTGCTAGGGACAGGGGTAGAAGCCGTGGAAGATCTAGGCCGCATACAAATTGTTATCTAGTCAAGTGAATGGGATGTCTCGACTAGAACCTCCAAGACCAGCAAGAACTGTTCCTGTCATGGTCAGATCCAACCCCATTGACAAGAAGTTGAGGATGCAATATTATGAACCCACTTGTGACAATGGAGTAATTGTGGTTGAGCCTGCTTATGAGGTCACTGATGAAGCCTGCTCAAAATGGAGTGACTGACTGTTTGATCGTATATTTCATTGGAAAGAAGGTAAACTACAAGTCTGTGAGTATTCCTGCAAGAAGCCATTGGGGCAAGTATGGTTTAGCATTCAACCCATATGGATCATATTAATTTACTCATCATTATTATTTTTTTCTTATTTTTTTTCATATAACTATAAATATAAAATTATTATTATTTATTAATTCAATATATATATATATTATCTATCAAATTATTTGATTTAAATAGAATGAAGACAATAAAAAAAAATGTAGTTACGGTTGACAACTACGCCAGGGCATGGTGTGGGGCGCACCAGAGGAAAGAAACCGTACACTTACACATCAAACTGATTGTGGTGGACCGTATAGGGTTGGGGCAATCAATCACCCCTTATCTTGTGTGACGTTGAGAGGGGGGCATATTGGATATCGCAAGACTTAAGCTAATACGGATATTCCTCTCTGGCATATCAAGGATTCAATTTCTTTAATATAAATGTGAAAAATGTATTTCTAAACATAAAATTTCAAAAGAAGATAGTGAATAACCATCTGATTTTGAGGATTATGAATATCATAAATAAATATAAGGGTTAGAGATTTATTATACTAATGAAGTCAAAATTCAAAATACGCCTAACAAGAGAGTTGAAATACTTTCTAGGATTTCAAATACATCAAATGAAAAGTGGTATATTCATAAATCAAACTAAATATTTGAGAATTATCGTAAAGAAGTTTGGTTTAAAAATGCAAGTCACATCAGAATACCTATGAGCTCCACTGTAAAGATAGATAAAGATAAGAGTGACAAACCTATTAACCTAACACTATATAGAGGAATCATAGGGACATATGATATGCTTTTCTTATGTTGTAGAGGTAGAGACATCATTGGTGTGCTTTTTGCTAAACCATGATACGAGTTTTGTATCTAGGAATTGATATGTTTTACTCAGTGTTTTTTTTTTTTAACAACTCTACACCTTGGAAATCTGCATCTAAATAACCTATTATGGTGACATCTTATTCCGTAGGATATCATATACCCATATCAGGAGTTCTTTTGAGATATCTCATGTTTTTTTTTATTACAGTATAATGGGATTCTTTGGGATCGATTGAAATCTTATTTCTACTGACTAGATGGGATTTTAATACTTCAGAATACTTGATTATGAGGATAGGATGAAGATACTCGAAGCTGATAAGTGGCTTATGTGGGATATGTCATGTTTTCTGCAACAATGGCCTCCAGAGATTACTAACTCGAAGTAGGAACATGACAAAATCCCATTGTGGGTTAAGATGTATAATATTTCGTTGACTATGTGGACGTCAACTGGACTAAGTTATGTTGCGAGTGCTGTTGGCAAACCCTTGTATGCTGACTCCATTACTGAATCCATGGAAAGGCTGAATTTCGCAAGAGTCTGTTGTGAGGTCGATGCTTCAAAGCCCCTTGTTGACCAGTTCTGTATCAAATTGAAGAATGAGATCCATACAGTGCGTGTTGAATATCAATGAAAACCATCATCTCGTGAGTTATGTCAAGTCTTTGGCCATATCAAAAATGATAAAGAGAAATACCATCCCTCTGTATCTCAAAATACCCACAGACATGGTAAAAGAACCAGTGATTAATTGTAATGTCTGAGCCAAAAAGCGTTTTTAAGGTTTAGAATTGACCTCACAGATCAACACTAGTGTTTTCAGTGTGCTTTGCCCTCACTTGTAAACACCCTGAGAAACATCACAGAAAGTCATCCATCCCAACATTACCTCACGTTAAGTACGTTTAACTGCGAAGTTCTAAAATGATCAACTGTCGAAAAAAGGTACATCTAATTATTATAGATAATACTATCAAACCATTTAAATAGATTCATATATCAATACTATGAAAAACGGAGTTGCCAAGTCATGGTACCTAAGCTACGATAATAAAGGTGAATTTCAGGTAGTCACTAGAAAGGAAAGGAAAGAAGATCACCGTCAAAGACCCAGCAGAGTGGACCTAGTAAGGTTTCAGTACCGGTGACCACCACTGTCTTACCATCACTGGATGCTGAAGGACGACCTATGTCAGTTATAGAATAACAAGAGGCTCAACTCCCTCTAACGATAGCAATCTCAGAGATGCTACTGTAGAGGACAATGATTTGTTTTGTGATGTGGAAGTGGTCCCATCTACTTACCCTGAGGAACATCAATATGGAGACACTTTGCTTAATCTAAGTTTTGATACTATCATTGCTAAGGCATCTACTGTGAAGCAATATGATGGTAATAGTACAAAGAAGCAGAATGATCAGGCAAAAATGGGGGCCAACTTAGCCTCCAAGGCTAAATCTAGATAATAAGTTATCTCTTATTCCTTCATTCTATTTGATGATAATAAGATGTTGGAATATGTAAAGGATCTGCTGAGTTGTGGGATCTGATTTGTCAGAGACGTCTTGTGCGTTACGTTTGCGGGAGTATGGGTTTTTTGAACAAATTTTGATTTCGGCTTCGCTGTTGTATGGGCCTTTGATCCAAGTTGTAGGCTTGATTATAAATACAATGTAATTATAAACCCTAAAACTATTAGTGAATTGTTTTATGTTAGTGTGGTCGTGGATGTAGGTCAGATTTGACTAAACCACGTTAAATCTTGGTGTTCATCGTTCTTATTTTCGTTTTATTTTCTTACAACTACGAGTGTGTGCGCCTGCCATCCTCAATCGGATCTTGGCTCCCTTTTCTAGAAAGCTGAAGTCAAGAATCTCATTATGAACAAGAAAATAAAGTTAACGGGTATTCTGAAAACAAAGCGTAAAAGGGTTAAATTTGCAAAAGTATGTCTTGGTCTTATGAAAGGCTGATAATGGTTTGGTAACCATACTTCCTGTCATAAAGAAAAAATAATGGTAGGATGGGACCCTATGGAGATATCTTTCACTGTTATTGATGCTAATGATCAAGGTGTCCATGATTTGGTCAATCATGGTGCATCAAGATGCTTTGTTACCTTTGTATATGCTGAACTTTCAGTTTCTCTTAGAAGAACTCGCTGGCAGAATTTAGTTGACATGAGCAGGACCTTTGATAGGGAACCATGGATGGTTCTAGGTGACTTCAATGTCATTTTAGATCCTTCTGACAAACAGGGAGGATCAACAAGGTGGATACCGGCTCTCGATGAATTTGGACAATGCATGGATGAAGTTGAAATTCAGGACCTCAGATATAATGGATGTCGTTTCACATGATCAAATAGAGCTGCCAGAGACAATGCATGCCAGAGAAAAATTGATAGGGTTCTATGTAACAAACAATGGTCGAATACCTTCTCGTTTTCTTCTGTTTCTTTTCTGAATGTTGATATTTCTGGCCATAGTCTTATGGTGGTTAGAATGGAGGGTACGTCAAAAATAAAGAAAACCTTCAGATACTACAACTTGTGGAGTGAACATCCTCGGTGTATGTCTCTTTCACTTTGGTCAACCCAATGCGTAAAAAATATGACATGTGCCTTTTTTAACTCAGTGAAGGACTCACATGATCATTTATTTTTTTGGGTGTACTTCATTGAGTCCCTTCCTAGATCAATGGTGTAATTTTTCTTCTATTAGTATCCCTTCTGGTACTTGGATGGATACCTTATTTTTTCTCACACGAGCTGCTGGGGGCAAGATTTAGACATGTTATGGGTCGAATCATGTTACAGGCCCAGGTTTATGTGATCATCTGCTATAGTTGCTTTGCCTATAGATCTTCTCTTTTAATATATTCACCATCCCGGAAGTACTAGCTCAGTAGTGAACAATTCATTGTAATCTATTTAATCACAGGTTGGACGCTTTTTCAAAACAGCACTCGAGGGTATTACATGACAACTCTTACACCACTTGCATCAGAATCTTTATAATTTTTCTATCTATTTTTCATTTTTCATTATATATTATGTTACAATAAATTGATTTATAAAAATAAAAAATATTATAATAATATGATAATTTTATCGAATTTTTATATCTCACACTTGAATTTTACACTTCTTTTTACCATCTTTTCAACTTTGTATGACATCTCACATTTTCTCTCTTTACAAAATATCCTTACAGCCAACTGTCTTCTTGGTAGTTGGTATCCTTTTGCACTTCTGGGTTTGATATGCCAGAAATGATTTACACAGTATCAATCTGAAGGATAAGGACAAGGGATCCCATTTGCAGTGCAAATTAAATTTTGCTTGAATTGGTTTCTGTGTCATGTTTGTCTTCTCCGTGCAGGGATGTTGTTCAAAGCAAGCTTGAGAATTCAGGTCAGGTTAGCTTTATCCCGCTTATGTAACTACTACTTGAATCTCATCTGCATCATCTTATAACCGGGTAGCTAAGCTTATTATAGTGATACAAATGATAGATCTGTCCATATCATCGTTCTATATCCCTGTGATATCTTGTGTAGTCTGCTTCTTTCTTCATGGAATAATCATCATGTGTTAGGTTCTCGACGGCCATGAGAATGTCATGGAAGTCACGGGAGGACGCAGACCGGTCAGCAGCCCTGCAAAGCAAACGACATTGGACTCGTTTGTGAAATGTTGCAATAGCAGAGATGGCCCCGATGCCCAGTTGAAACTCAAATTTCCGAGGCACTAATCCTTGCAACACCAAGTTTTTTTTTTTGTAACTTCTGTATTACCAGTCATTGTCGGATGTATATAGATCACATTCTCATGTTCAGGGCACAATCTCATATCTGGATGTGTTTCATTTGTTGTAGAGTAGCGCTGCGCTATGTGCTAGAAGCTTGTCCGTGTGTGCATGCGCGTCTGTATTTCTCATCAGCATCCATGTCACATATGTATTAGTCAAATACAGAGCATTTTTTAGTTGGCATAATTCGTTCATAAGGTATTATTCCTCTTTCGAAATGCATGGTATTATTCAAGACCTCAAGTAGATGCACCTAATAGATCGATTAACACAAGGCTAGTTTGGTTTTTGTTTTCTTTGAGTTCAAGATTTTTTTTTTTATTAAAAATCATTTTATTTTCATAAATGATTTTAATTATTGTTATTAGGTTTTATCTTTGTTATTAATTTTAGTTTTCAAACCAACCCGATTTTGGAGGCTGGGGGGGCTTGACTTGACTGCCGGCCTGCCTTCCAACTTCAAACAGGGGAGATTTGAGCAAAGATGAAGAATAACGCGTGATACCGTCGACCAGCAAGTCAATACGTGTGTTTACAGTAAACACGCTTGTTTTTTCTACTGGTGGTCACTTAATTATAGTTTTTCTCCTCCTCATGATCATCATCATATAAAGAGATTGTATAATGAGATTAGGTTTTGTGTAACTTGACATGCGGACATAGTGTATGTCAAATATGTAAGTAATGATTGAGTTCAAAATAATGCTGATAAATATAAATGATTCATGAGTTTTTTTGTTAAATCTATTGTGAACATGAAAAATGATTATAATTATATTTCTGTCATTCTATATATTTTATAATATATATTATTAACATATAAATTTATAAATATATTCTTAAATATATAAAATTTCTTTATAGACTATATGTTTATATCAAAATGATGAAACGATTAAAATTTATGAGAAGAGTATATTATCCCGTATAAGCTTCTCCCCTCCACGTGCCAAACACGCCCCCGCATCAGCCCCTCCAAACTAATCCTGCCAGCCAATCAAACCCCTCCACGTACCCCGAAAGCATTCTTTCTTCCCCAACCTTTCCCCAAAAACGAACCAAAACGACTACACAACAAATCCAAATTTCCCCAGAAACGATGAAGATCGCCACCACCTGTCACGGCGTCGTTTCGACACAGCCGATTCCGATCCGCGGCGGCGCCGCTCTCCTCCACCACCGAACCCTCAAACCCCCGGTTTCGCAAATTTGTTTCCACCAACGTGATCGTATCTCGGTTCCTCGGCGATTGACGGCGGCGGCGGCGATCCTCGTCGAAGGTTATGAAGACGTGGGTCATGTGGAGTATTATGATGAGGTTGGGGAGAGGAATAGGAGGGGGAAGAGGGAGAAGAGGAGGATGGAGCTGGTTGATTGTCTGGTGAAGGATTTGGGTGCTTTCTCCGAGTTAAGGTTGGGGGAGGAAGATGATGAGAGCGAAATTGGTGATGCGAAAGGGAAGATGGTTTCGGTGAGTGTTTGCTTCAGATTTCTCTATGTTGCTTGTGTTGATCTGATGATATTTCGGTTATTCTATCGTCTTGATGCTTTTACTGACCATAGGCTGAACATGATGTGTTGGTCGTTTTTCGTAATGGTATCCGAGAATGTTGGTTCGATTTGCAGAGATGTCTAGGTTTATATAGAATGTTTAGTGAAACGGTGATTGGAAAGTTCGTGATGAATTGTCATGAATTTAGGGAGTGATGGAGAATAATGCTTGTGATCATCGAGGTGCTATTGCTTATGCAGTGATCATAGAGGACGGAGTATGCGACATGGAGATTTATCAAGTGTTGACTCGAGCTGATATTTTGAGGGAAGTATAGTTAGTTTAGGCATATATTGTGTCTTTTGTGAGGATCACTTTACGCAGTCAAATACACCTTCAAGTAGCAAGAAAAGATGAATTTGAAAGCCTCTACTGAGGTTGATTAACTTGGTTTTTTTTATGACATCGTGATGTCTGCCAAATTTGAGCGTCATAAGGTTGTGATTCATGCTTTGGGTCTATGAGTATGATAATTTGTATGTATGTTTTTTCCGTGAATGGTATTGGACCTATCGGTTGTGTGCTTTCTTTATCCTAAAAAGGAGGAGGATCTCTGCTCAAAGGGCAACTGCAGTGACTGAGGATAGGTGTGGTAGAGATGATAATGTGTTTATGATTGCCCTAGAGGATGAATTAAGTGACATGGAGACTTCTAGAGGGTAGAGGTTTCCTGATTGAAAAAAATAAACGGTGAGGATGTTGATGAACTGGATTAGTCATGAAAGACCATAGTGAAAACTAGTAAAATGATTTTTATAAAATAAAAAAGTGAAAAAAAAAATTATGGCTTGAGTAAGGCCAAATTAAGCCAAGGTACAAGAAAGGATATGAGCTTCCAAGTTACAATGAGTGATAACTGTATGATTTGAACATAGATGGCTCTTATGGCCAATTAATCTGCGAACTTTACAATGATCAAAACTTGTCTGGTACAACATGTTGTCATGTTGATCATAGTATTCATTTGGTCGTGAATGGTTCAGCCATAAATCAACGGATTATAATGTTTTGAAAAGGAAGATGATGTTGATTATCTCATCTAATACACCAAGGTGTAGTGTCTTGCTATGTGTTACCTTCGTCCTCCCTTGAATGTGTTTTGACAGATGATTAGTAAATATGTCATGTTTTGAAAGGATTTCTTGTTTGTTTCTTCTGTAATCTTAGTTTTGAACTAAAACGAAGCAAATCTATGTTGAGATTGAAGGTTTCTCACTGGATTTTAATCCTCCTGTGATCACAGGAAGCAGCGGAATTGCTATTGGCACAATTGATGCAGTTAAGAGAAACAGAAAAGAAGACGAAGGAGAAAGAGAAGAAAGATGAAATGAAGAGAAAGATGAAAGCCGCTAAGATGAAAATGAAGCCTGATTGTGAATCATCGTCTTCCTCTTCTGAGTCGAGCAGCGACAGTGAATGTCATCAGTTGGTCGACATGGCCCAACTCAAGAGGGGCCTCACTCTTCCACCAGTTGAAACTTTATCGCAATCGGGAAGCCAAGGTGCAGTACATGAAGCATTAGTGACAGTCAACTTAGCTGCAGAGCCCCTGAATCCGCTGACTTTGGGAAATACATGCTGTAATAGCATCTGCGATAGTCCTGCTCTTGCGGTCCTTGAAAGGAATACTGCCGAGCAACCAATAGAAACTTCCGATAAATCAAAAACATTGCAGCTAAATGCCTCTGTTGCAAACGGTTTGATTGATATTAGCACCAGTAGCAGTTATGGTGCTGTGAAAGAAACTGTGTGTGACGATGCAGCTAGCTCTATGGCGAAGAAGATCGAGGTTTGCATGGGCGGAAAGTGCAAGAAATCGGGTGCTCCTGCTCTCATGGAAGAGTTCCAGCGGGTACTCGGTGGCGAGGCTGCTGTGGTTGGTTGCAAGTGCCTGGGCAAATGCAAGAGTGCACCTAACGTGAGGGTTCTTCAGAGGTCTGGTGAAATGGATGAATCTGAAGGTAATCCTCTTTGCATTGGCGTTAGCTTGGAAGATGTTGGTAGTATCGTGGCCAATTATTTGGGTCCTGAAGTGAAGGACTACGGTGTTGCCGCTGCTTGATGAATGCCATCAAACTGGAGTGACCCATTCCCTTCTGCAACACTGATCTATTATGGGAGACTCGCTTTCTCTTAGCCCGGGTTATGTACTGGAATTTATGTTAGGGATCTTTATGGTATCAAGACGTGCTGGATGCTTTTCTGTGTTGGATGGCAACCAGATTGATACAGAAGAAGTTTTAACATTATGTAATTTGTAAAGCAGCAGTGATATGATTATGATTATAATTGTAGCGTCCTAGTCCATGTTGTGCTGGATGCTTGAACCATGTTTAGTTCTTTTTGTATATGTCATAGGCCATGTGCTCGATGCTTGAACTAATATAAAATTACCTATATAAATTAATGTATATTGAACTAAAATTATTGTTTTATTATATTAAAATATTATTTCATATATAAAATTGTTACGATTTCTTATAATGATTTCTTTGTAAAACATTTTGCATATATAATTATTTTATGTTAAATTTGAGATATTAAATTTTGATTATAATTATAGATATGATTGTTCATATTTTTATAATTTTTTATCAAATAATTATATTAAATTTAATATCGTCAAAATTTAATGTGGATCGTTCAATTAATTGGATAAGATTCTATTAGTTTAAATAAAATAAAATTACTTGATTATCTATTAAAATTTTTAAATGACAATAATATCTTATCATACCTATTATCGATATGATTAAAATGAGTTTAGTATAGCCATTGATTGAGAAAATGGGTGAATCTCTACAATTGATTTTTATTGAGCCAAATGAATGAATAATATTGATTCATTTTAATCAATTAAGTAAAATCATTTTAATTATCTTTTCTTTATATATATATAGGGGAAAAATATCAATCATAGTCTCTCTCATAGAATTAATTTTTATTTTTAATTTTAAAGTTCAAAATATTTATAAAATGACAGCTATTTAAAATTTTATAAAATGATTTTAAATCATCCCTCACAAACATATATATATATTTATCTATTGTGTTTCTTTTTAAAAATAACCTAATAAAAATATTAGTTTGATTAATTTTTTTAAAAAAAATATTACTTTTTGAACTGATTCAATATATTGGATTTTCCTCCATTTTTAATGTAATTTTTTTTTAGATTGGATCGATTCAATCTCATTTGATCGAGTTAATTATTTATCCGATTTTTTTATTAGATCAACCCGATTAAAACGTCAACTCGGAGTTTAATCGATCAATCCGTCGAATCCAAAAAATAAAAAAATTATTATAATTTTCGTGGGGTGGGATTCCAATCCACTGTGCTAAAGATATCTGTCACACTGTCATCAATTGGACACAGATTTGATTTCTGATTGAACCGTAAAGATAAAGCCACATTTCTCCTCCGCCAACGCCACCGCAGTGCTCTCCCACTAGCTTCTCCACCGCCATGAAGAAGCTTCGATGGGTCACCGACGGCGAGTCTTGGGATCTCGACGTCTCAACAACAACAACCCTAGACGGAATCGCCACACCCCTTCACGCCGCCGGCGACACGGTGCCGCTGGGTTTATCACGTGGCGCGAGGCTGTCGAGGCCGAAGCAGGTCGATTTCATGCAGCGCTTCATGGCGGCGCCGTTTGTGCCGTGTGTTGTTGGTAATAGTGGAGGAGGAGGACGAGGAGGAGGGAAGGGTTTGTGTGTGCAGAGGGTGTTGAGTTTGCCTTTTGGGAGTGATTGGTGAGTTTTTCTTGTGCCCATTTGAGTGAACTATTCGTCTTTTGTTGATTTTTTTCTTCTGTAGTTTGGTTTTATCAGATAATTGTGTCACATGTTTGCTTACGAGGATATAAGAAACAGTCTTTCTGTTGCATAGCAACAAAGGTAAAATGCTGCTTACATTTTGCCCTCCCCAAACCTTGCCAATCGGCTGGATTGTTGTTGTTGTTGTTGTTTCATGAGATAATTGTGGTAGTTGAAGTTTTGGGATTTCTTTGAGAGGTTGAATAGCAGTAGAGGATTCAATTTGGAGCAAAAATAGGTGTCGATATACCAGTTCTTCGAACTTTTAGGTGTCGATGAACCAGGTCTATCTAAAGTCTGAACTGATAAAATTCTGACCCACTAACCTATATCTTAACAATAGGTGTGTTTGTTCACTTTTTCTTGGAAGATATTTTGGCTGAGACACTGAAATGTTATTGATTGGATTTCGCTTTGTTCTTTTTCGTTTTTCTTGTGAATTTTGATTCATAGTAGAGAACTCTTGAAACTTGAGTTATTTGGGTGTTAGGCTTGCGAAGAACTGGTTTTTGTCGTGGATTAAGCGGTCAGGTTGTCCTCTTTGTGCAAAAGAAATGTAATGGAATTAGAAAAAGGAGAGCATGCCATAGAAATTTGGTTGGAAGCACTGCGTTGAGAAACAGTTTTTTTCTGCTGGTTAAGACGAAACAGTACATAGCTATTTAGGGGTGCTTAACAGGGCACTCAAGATGGCGCTTGAAGTGAATGAGTGGTAAATGGTCCTTCATCACTTGATGCCACATTTTGCTTAGGAAGATGTATAGCTTATGCAGCATTGCTATTTGTTATTCGTTCTGCTTGTGAAAGCCTGTGGCTTTTACTCGTGGCCACTTGCCTCTTTGTTGATTGGAGAAGTCTTATTTTATTTACTGTTTAATTGTTTTTGTAACTTCTGTTTAGTCATACAATTGGATTGGATCTTGGTTTGCTATATCATGAGGTTAACTGTGATTGCTTCTTAAGGTGTAAATTTGTGAGCTCACTTGCTGTACTGTTCGGAATAGTGCTGTTGATCCATATTGACTGATCTTTGGTTAGAAGTTATGCAGGTTTACCACTTTACTGGGTCAGTTCAATTTACAGAAGTTTGTCACCTCTGTTCAAAAGAACGATGCTTCTGATTGGCTACGTAGCCTCAGACAATGTCTTGCTGATAAAACCTTATATGCTGCTGGCATTTGTTCAGATATCCTGCTAACACCCAGTGATACCCTACTTCTTAGTTGTGAAGCATATGGTGATACAAAGACTACAAGAAAGAAGGCATTGTTTCATCATCAGGTGAGTTTCTATGATTCGATCGTCATTTATGTTTTGAAATTGGTAAGATAAACGAAGACCAAGGCTGGCCGTAGGCCCATAGCTTCTCGTGACTTTGGTTTCCCTTCAATTGGTCAGGCATTCTTATGCCTTGGCCACGTGTTGTCTCCACGGAATTTCGCTCATTCTCAAGTTTAAGTTTGTCCTCGAGTTTCATTCTTTGAGAGCTGCTGCAAGTCCGGGGGGGGGGGGGGGGGGGGGTGGTTATATGGATTCCTGCTTTTATTCTTGGGTTCAAATTCTTAACTCAGTCCACCTCTATGTTCCATTAATCAGGAAACAATAGTTGTTCATTTAAGCACATTCTGATCTTCTCATGTTTCTTCATCCGACTCTCATTGGTACTCCGAGTATTAGTGACCACTGTTCCACGGCATATGCTTGACTATGTGGTCATCATCTTCTTTTTGCAGTTTCCTGACCATAATTTAACAATGGGAGCAGTTTCGCCTGGTCTTTTCATTGACAAGGATGGTACTTACTGGGATGTGCCCTTTGCTATGGCGATGGATCTGGCTTCCATTACTTCTGATTCAGGTCCTAGTTTTCACTTTTGTACGCAGCATACCTCAGGGTCTCCAAAGCAAGTTGATGATGGTGAGACTAGGGAATCTCCAGTTACTTTACTTCCTGGATTCTCTTTAAAAGGTGCATTTTCTTTCAAGAAGAATGTGGACATATGGAGAAGCAAGGGTAAGAAGCTACCGATGGTTCAGCCATTCGACATGTTCTTGTCCACTCCCCATGTTTCTGCATCAGGGATCATAGGTGAGAGCACGCATCACTCTTTTTCCGTTAAGTCTGAGGTTTACCTTTTATGTTAACTTCATTCTTTCTAGTGGAACTAACGCAAGCCAGTGATGTTTTCATGCAACCTCGCCACTTATTGTCTAGTCAATGTGGCGGGTTTACGGTGATGAACTTATGGGATTCTGATTTCGTGTAGGTGCCGTTGCCACCGCGAGAGTTGGAGAAAATTCTGTTAACTCACAAGTTGAGGAAGAAAGCCTGAATTTCAGACCCTTCAATGTTAGTGCACGAGGAGTGAAATCTTCCTTCATGGCCGACACTTTTGCGACTTTATTACTTACAGCTCAGCATGGGAACTTCCAGAGGCTCTTCTTAGATCTGACCCGTGTCCAGGCACGTCTTGATTATTCTTCTGGTTCAAAGTTTCTCTTTGCCGCAGCTCACTTAGGTCAAGATCTATACAATGCTCGAAAGCCAACCCTTGAAGCAGTCGAAGCTGTCCTGCCACAGGCCTCATTCTCTCTCCAGCAGCAGGTTCTCCTATCTTTCTAGAATGCCATTTGGCAATGATGAGATTTCTTTATCCAAAGTTAAAACCCCATTTTAGTAAAAATGACCAGTCGAAAGTGCACCATAATCTGCTTAATAAACTGTTGAAACAAATATAAAAAAAACTACTCTGTTCATGATTAGTCCTGCTGATGTTATTGTAAAACTCTTTTAAGTCCTCTTGGTTATTACGATGTTTATACTGATTTTCCTCTTTTGATTGGTTGCGCAGATTGCTGGACCATTCAGTTTCAGGATTGATTCATCCGTTAAAGTTACTCCAGATTGGAGTCGTTGGCAGGTGAAATTAGAAGATCCAGTTTTTGCGGTTGAATATGCGTTGCAAGTTCTGGGTTCTGCAAAGGCCATTGCTTGGTATGCACCAAAGCATCAGGAAGTCATGGTGGAGCTTCGGTTTTTCGAGACATAACCTTCGATTCTTGTTGTTTCTCACTATATTAACAGTAGTACAAGACGAACGAAGCAGCTCGGCAAAGCTTGGGTCATTTCATGGTCGCCACATTCTGGTAGTATCGTGTAGTGGCCTGTCGGGTTATCAGCAAGCCAAATGAGCATTTCAACTTAAATCGAGGGGCCCAATTTCTGTTGTAGATTAACTATTGAGCTAACGTTGTGGATCGCTTGGCACAATGATGCTCTCAATCAGATGGATACTTATGGTTCTGTTCCATGTTGCCGTTCTACTTTTCTGGTGAATCTTGATCTGTTGAGCTGATGGAAGTTTCTGAATGAGATGAATCGTAACAGATGAAGCATGAAAGCCGACAACCTAAGCTAATTGACGGTAGATGTAGTTCTGCATATGAACCGCGGGAACCTTTGAAAGACTCTCGGTTTATTGGTATTAGCATGCCGAGATGCTGTTACTTGTACGACTTATACTATTATTTTTGTTACATCCACTCGGATGGGAGCTTCAACTTAGTTGTGCACGGTTTATGACCCGGTGTGTTCTTTTTTCTTTTTTTCCTTTTTAAATAAAGGACCCGGTGTGCTCTTTTTCATTGTCAACCCATCCATTTCCACTCATTAGCTGTAAATGAGTGGTAGAGGGGCAAAGTTATCTCAGGATTGTTTGATATATGGTTATTTAAAGTTATAAAAACGATAACTTGTGATAAAAATAGAAATCAACTTATTTTGTTTTGTTTTGTTTTATGTTATTTATTTTTGTTTTTTCCATTTAAAAATAGAAATTAAAACTGAAAAATCAAAAATCAAAAATAGCGGCTATCAAACAACCAGCAGGCCCTTAATATTTGATAGAATGGATTCTTTGGTAGATGGAAACGGACTAGTTTGAGACTAATTTTCTTTGAAGATCAAACTTGTGAATAATACAAATGCACTAATTTTCTTTGAAGATCAAACTTGTGAATAATACAAATGCTGAAAAACGTGTGAGTTGAAAAAAAGTGCCATTTATTTATTTGGTCTCAAAATGAGACACCTTAGAGTTTTCTCACCACAGAGGAGAGTCTAATCGATAAGATTAACGGTTGGTGGAACGCAGGATCACGCATAATCTAACTGCTAAACTTTGGAATTTTTATTTTAAATATGTGAACACAGGATTAATCACATATTCTGTAAGGGTAGTGCATATATATATAGCATAAACCTACACATATGAAAAATGTATGAGTCTAAAAATGAAACATGAGAGATTGAAAATGATCAGGGACGTCATTTTGTTCGATAAACCAATCAATGCTCAGATTTTCCAAAGCGCAAATTTCTGAAAATCCTTGTACTCCCCAAAACATGATCTACTCAGTTTTTTAGATTGTATACATGGGTGTTGTTTTGTGATGTGCGTAGTTTTATCATTGTTTTCACACATAGACGTCATTTCTTTTAAGTTCTCAAAGTGGTAAACCACTGATCACGTTATTAGACCAGAGGATCGATTTTATTTTATTTTATTTTATTATTATTATTTTTTTTTTTTGAACGTTAAGCGCTTTCCTTTTCATTGCAACTCAAGATCTGTTACAATGTGGTCAGTACAACAGATCTTTTCTACCACCCCCCTAATAGGCATGTAAAAGCTCCTATACATCGCAAAGCCTGCAAATCTTCTCTACTATATCATTTACAAAAATGGGCTCCTGTCTAAACAACTTTGTATTTCTGGCTAACCATATCTCATACAAGAAATTTACACACCTTCTTCCTTCTTGGCGGCGTCACCCTTCTTAAAAGAACGAGCTTTCATACATAACTACATTCTGATCTAAACTTCTACAAATGGATCGATTGTTTATCAGTACGTCAATCCTTTTTTCAATTTTTTTAATAAGATGCCGAAAAGGGTAATTAGTAATCCTTTTGAGAACATATTCTCAACATTGATAACTTCGAATTACCTGATGTATGATCAAGTGAAAAGCATAAAAGTTTCTAAATGTGAATGTATTTCCAACAGAGATGACCTGGAGTTTGTAACAAAACTTGGATTCTATATAGAACGATGGATGTTAAACTATCACCAAATGTGGGGCCTAAGATGATTTTATTGGCACAGGACAATCTCTATTATTGCTGTTATACTGTACTTGTAAAAACGATGTGAAATTCTCGCGACGACGGAACTTACACTCATTCATATTGGACGTTCATCTATCGACACGCTGGTCGGAAGAGAGGGTTCTTAATTACCACGAGTACGTGTAACTAATGTTCTGTCAATTTGTTCATAATGCCGTATTTCATGGCAGATTCGTAGTCATTATAGTCTCGATAGCATAAGGATGTTTTGATCATATATTCTTTTCGTTTTAGATAAATTATGATTTGTTGACTAAACATGAATATCAAAGAAAACATTGACTTAATGATTTTGTTATCTAAATATCCGTGTGAGTGGGATAAGTATAATTATAAGCAGATAAAAAGAAAAAAAAAATGATATGATATAATTAAAGTAGGGGTATTTATAATTTTATAATTTTATTATTAAAATATTAAAATGATATGATATAATTTATATGCGACATTCATTTTTATTATAATGTCGTAATTTACCTAAAACATAATAAGCAAATTTTTGGACAAAGTTTTGAACGTGAGAAAACGATAATGGAATACTTTTGCCTGCACTTTTTGGTAGATCATGCATTCAGTTTTTATTGGCTCGAAATGAATGTTAATAATTGTAATCATGTTAATGCGTATACTTTGTAAGTGAGCATAATTCCAACTCTTTTGAAATTACATGCAAACAATCTAACAAATCACATGCATGCAAATAATCCAACGAGCAATTAGGCAGAAACGAAACAAAGGAAGATATTAAACAAGTTCGGTATGTTATGTGCATGGGATGTTTTTCTTCTTTTACCAAATCGGTCGTTTCTGGTTGGTATAATAAAAAGAAGAGGATTGTCATGATATTCTTATGAGATAATATCCATATGCAATTTTAATTACACAAAAATATCACCATCATTTTTTATTCTCAAAATGTACCATAAAAAATAATTCTTTTACCCTTACAAAAATTCAAATCTAATTCTAGCCCTACCTAAATTCCATAATTGAACCACCACTTCTTCTTGCCTTCGTTGTCAGATTTCGTGGTTGGAAAAAGTCTAGTACGTCCTGAACTCGTCGGAGTTCATCCTTAACACCGGTATGTCTATCCTCTTCTCCCAGTGTGTCCCTCGAACTTGTCTTCGCATCAAACACCCATCGTCGAAATTCGACCTTAACACCATTGACGGAATTCGTACTTAACATCAATATGTTTATCCTCTTCTCTCAGTACGTCCCTCGAACTCTTGAGATAGTGATTTATACAAGCGCTATAAAGGAAGCATGAGATGCTCTACAACTCAAGAATTCTACAACTTAAGAATGAAGGAACAAATGAAATCATGGAAAATAAAAAGATGTTCTGATGCAACAGTACGATTGGGTTTCAATAAGTCTTTGTTGTGAACTCGTCGGCAAAACTCGTCCTTAGCACCAGTACATCTATCATCTTCTCTGAGTCCGTCCCCCAAACTAGTCTTCACTGCGATTTCCGTACGTCTTCACCTCATCTTCTCACAGTTCGTCCATCGATACGTACGCTCCATGATCATGTACTTCAAGCAAACACAACACAACAAGCAAGACCTTATCTACCAGAATCCATCCAATCCAAGCAGTCCAATCAAATTCATGCACCATTTCAACTCATCAAACAACAACAACAAACAACAATGACGACGACGATGGGAGAACAAGTAAAAGCAGTCCAATCAAATAAAAATTCATCATCTTCAACGATCACCATGATCTCAAACAACACCGATCTCATAATTAGAAAATCCAAAACAGAAAAACTAAAATCAAAAGTCATACATACTTTTTCCATCTCATAATAGATTGAACATTAGATTTACAACAATTAATCGAGTTTTTCATTCAATGCTAAATGAATTAGATTGTTTATTTACTTGCAAAAGGAAATTGGTTAAAATATATGTTAAAATTCCTCTTTTCTATTATGTTTATAAGAAAATACATATATGTTATAAAAGACAGCGTAGTAACTGTTATAAATATTTTATGTTGATAATTTTATACTGTAAGTTGAATAATCTATATTATAAATTACTGAATGTTTACAATCAAGATTTTAGTATATTTTATAATTAGAATCTGACTTATATATATATTCAATAAGTTACAGTATAAATTTTCAAATTACAATATACGTTTCTCATAATGCTTTTTACAGTCGTCTGTATGTTACTTTTCACAACGCCAATAACATGCGGATATATATATGGAATAAAACGTTGCACTTTAATGAGACAAAATAAGTATATGGAATAATCCAACATTCTAGCTACCTAAGGATGCAAACTATAATAATAATCTAGTGAATAGCAAAGTTTCAAAAACGGTCAAACATGTGATCTTATAGTTGGAATGTATATATGAGAACTACTTATTATTGAATCAATATTTCAAATCTTTATTTCTCTTGTAGAGCAGAGAGACGGATGCTAGGAATAGTTATTTTAGCAGCCTACCACAACTTGGTGAGTTTTCAGATGATTTCAAAAAGTTGATTACCGTTAGTATTTCTCTCATCAAAGGTAAAGACACCCACAGTTTCATTAACATGTGAAAATGAAATTAGTTTTAATAACCACTCAATCATAAAAGTATAATTAAGCAAAGTTCTCTTGGGGTGGGAAAGCGTGTCGTGTTTCCAACACAACAATTGCATAAGCGAAATAATAATGAGTGGAAATTATGAAGCGAAGCATGTAAAATTCCGCCCACACTCCACGCCACATTCTGTTCTCAATAATGTCTTCTCTTCGTTTACATGCCAAGCCAATCACGTTCTCAATAATTCATATATTTCGTCCGTCTTAATATTTATTATATATATATATATATATTTTCAATTTTAATTCTGCATAATCTTTTTTTCTTTAATTTTTAATCATGTAATATTTTTCAAATATAAAATTATTATAAATAATTTGAAACAGATCAATTTGACAAAACTATATATAATTTTGGAATGAAAATAATAGGTTTAAGCCTTCACATATAACTATTGCAATAACAGAATTCAACATCGTCCCAACAAATTCAATATTTTGTACTAATATAATATTCCGCCCATGGTATTGGATATTTATATTGCCAAACTAGTTATAATTAATTCAAATGTTGAAGCCATAACTATATACTAGTTAAATATTGAATTATATATATAAACATGTAACGATCATGTATCTTGACACAAATAAGTTGATGTGTTCATATTGAAATCAATTACTTTCTTCGTTTCATAATGCATCCAATACTTTATTTTAGATTATTCTAATTTACATATAATATTTTCTCTTTTGATTAATTTTTAATCTAAAAAAATCATATCCATCATATTTTATTACAATATACTAAGTATTTTTTCTGGCAATAATCATATTATCATTAAAAAATATTCTTACTCATAAATTTCAAATAAATATCGATATTTCAAATTTAAAAAAATATTCTTACTCATCAAAGAAAATGTTTGATGATGATAAGATCTTTAGATTTTTCAAATAATATCGATATTTAATCTACATGACACAATTTTCTATATTAAATATATACCATGAGATTTATCAAGAAATATTACAGCAGATTATTCCATATAGCGCGGGCTCCTAATGTTGACCAAAACACAAAAAACAAGCATAAATAATGTTACGCAAAATACAACACCGAAGCAATGATATTTGACTAAACAATCTGATTAGAAAAATCCCTCTCCGAACTTATACACAAAAAAACAAATCATTACATTACATTACATTTCCCTTTCTGATTCAATTAATTCACTGTCCACCACACCTGTATATAAAACTAAAACCTCTCCAACTCCATCCAATTAATTCCTCATCAAGTTTTTTTTTTTCTCCTTCTCTTTCCTCTCCCTCTTTCTTCTCCTCCGTTCATTTTCCGTTCAATTTCCGGCATCGAATGGTGCGAGACGTCGACAACGAGGAGCAGAGCAATCGGACGACGACGAGGGCGAAGCAGGATGATTCGAAGGAGAAGAACGTCAAGGGAATGCGATTGGGGAATTACGAGCTCGGGAGGACGTTAGGGGAAGGGAACTTCGGCAAGGTGAAGTACTCGAAGAATGTCCACACCGGATTTCCGTTCGCTGTTAAGATCCTCGAGAAGAAGAAGATCATTCATCTCAAAATCTCCGATCAGGTAATCGAACAATTAATCATAATTTATCATTAATGAACGGTAGTTATTAGCCTTTGCTTCGATTGATGGAATGCATTTATGTACTCGATCGATCGATGATTTTGAGGCTTGGATTTCGATTTTTGATTTGTACGGTTGTTGGAAATTATTACAGATTAAAAGAGAGATTGCGACGCTGAAGCTTCTCAAGCATCCTAACATTGTCAGGCTGCATGAGGTAAATTTTTTCGTCCAGTTATTTTTTTAATTTTTTTGTGTGTGTTTTTGGTGTTGAATTTGAGGGAGGTGAATCTGAATTTGAAACGTATAACCGCTGTGAAAATTTATGAAAAATATTTTTTAGGGGTAAAAAAAAGGAAAATAAATTAATGAGATCATTGGATAATGACTTGGCGTGTGTGAGAGTTTGCGTTTTGCGACAATCCTTTCTTGCTGTTGTTGTTTAATCTAGATAGAAGACTAGAAGGATTAGAATGATAGGAGTCCTTAATCAGATAATTTAGAATTCATGGCATTTTTTGGTGAATAATTCAAGGCATTTTTTTTTATACTCTATTTTTATTTCGGTTAGGCACAATTAGTTAGAACCTGACGGCATGGATCAAACTTTAGGAATCATGATATGGATTATCTGAGGTGAATGTCACCTTTATTCCATCAATTATTTAAAAATTACAACAGTATCAACCATACTTTATAGAATAAAAAACAATTTTTTTATAAAAAAAATAAAATCTTTCAAATGATTGCCACTCTCTTTATCTATGGTATATAAGGTGTACGTTGCACTTTGAAAATCACCGAACACATGCATATCTTACCTGCGTGTATAAATAGAGGTGTTCCTAATAAGATTCTCATGGTTCAGGATAAATTTCCCAATGAAGTACAAATTGTTAAGTGTAGCCAATTTGGCTGAGAAAATTAATGAAATGCAATAAATCCAAAAACTTAGTACAAGTCCTTGTGACCATACTACGCAGCCTATGCATAGGCAGGGGCTCACTATTGTATTATTGTACTATCAGTTAAAATTTAGCTTTCTAATGTCATTTTATTAAGATCAGATCGATGGAATCGATTCTTCAATCAATCGAAGAAAATGGTCAAGACTTTAGTTTGAAATTAAGGAGTTATTTTAGGGATGGAATGCAGTCAAATTTAAGACTTAATCGTCGATGTCATTTACCCTTTGAGAAATTTGAATAATAATGAACGAGATTCCTCAAGAAAAGATACTTATTTTTCCTCTTTTTGAGATAACAAGATAAGTATCTCATTAAATTATAATCTCTTATTTACTCTAATTTTGAGAGGAGGGGGGATATTGATTTGAAAAGTTTGCTGGGTGCACGAATATTTCTCAATTTTCATCATCCTCCTAGCTCTTTGTCCCACCTTTTGTGTCTACAAACATTATTGTTGCCAATAGACCCCATGTGCCTCACCACCCGTCTTTTGGTGTCTATCTACACTATTTGCACCTATTGTTTCGCTGAAGTCGGACTACCAATGGGCAAACATCTCTTGGCAAAAAATGCACCAATCTCGGTCCCCTCGATGTGCGGTCAACAAGGGTCTGTTTGCCAAAAATTTGAACTTAAAGAATTCAGAAATCAGAATAAACCGCATCCGATTTACTATTAATTTTCTTGATATATACTTTATCTATCTTATATTATTAAAAATAAATATTTATATAAATTATAATATTTTTTAAAATAATAATTATTTAATGTTGAAAAGTTCAAATTATCTATATTTTATATCACATTATTTTTTTCATATTTATTTTTTCTTTCTTTATCCACCCATATTTTCTCTCCACAATCACAATAAAAAAAATCAAAACATATTAAGTTAATATATTTATTAATAATTATGTTAAATCAAATTTTAACAATTTATTCGTGGAAATACGTCAAACCAATTAGAAAAGGTAGACGAGAAACTGATAGGAGGAGGGGTAGAGGAAAATGTGGAAACTAGCAAGTGTGTGGTGTTAGGGAAATTGCATGTGACTTGTCAGCAACATGTGGGCCACGTGGTTGGTTGTTGAACCTACAAAAAGACTCTTGATCATATATTCCTGCGAACTCATTGAGTTCAACAGGGCATTGTGAAATTAAGAACCACATACAACCAAAAAAGGGGAAAGATTGTTCGGCATTGTTTCCTTATCGATCAATAATATTTATTTATAATATAAATAATATTTATTTATTTATATTGTTTCAAAATATGAAAAATATATCTCATTTAATAATTTTTTAATCTAAAAATCAACAAAACAATCATAAAAAAATATTCTTTGCTTGTCGGGTCAATATTTTTTCTATATAAAAATCAATAACATAATCATCATCTGTTATAATATATTTATTAATTTTTTTATAATTGTTATAATAAATCGCATAACCACTAAAAAAATATTTTTCGCGTGTTGGGTCAATACGTTTCCTAGATGGATTGAAAATTCAAAACATGTATTGAAAATTCAAATCGGGCAATATCATGAATATAGAGGAGAACTTGTATCAGTTCCACCTTAGTTCCTTGGTAACAAAGTTAGACATTCAAAACATTAGGAGGGGTGTACCTAATAATAGAATGAGTGATCTTCGTGTTGCATCTCGAGAACTTGCTCAATGATAAATAATCACAAAACATTTTTTTAACTCAAACTCGATTAAGATTTAATTGATCTTTCAATTCAAGGTTTGAATTGATCTTCAACTCAAAATGGATAACAAGGGTTCTATCGAACACGTGAGAATTTGACTTGATCTACCCGGTCTGTATGTAGCTCTAATAAGTGGCTATGAAACAAAATACACCAAAAAAAGCCGATCGCGATCATAAAGATTAAAGCATGATGATCGCTAACAGCAAAACATACAAAAAAATATTGTTCGTTACTCACCAATAATGCACCATGATCTGTATGTATAGTATAAGATCTCGAGAATGGTGCGTGGTTGGGCCCACAAAAATGGGCCAGATTTCCGCGAACAAGGGGCCATTATCTTTGTAGGGTTCTGTTATGTTTTGGGGTACTTTGCAAGTTTTCGCATTGTCGTGATTATAAAATGGATCCCCCACACACGGTGGAAATGGACAACGAAACCAACAACATATAAAAATCGGTTTCTTACTCTTCTAAGGTTCACAAAAATACTTGAATATGTAAGGTATGGAAGGTTTGGGGTGGGATGGATAGTGACCTCGTGGGGGGATGAGGTGGGGCATATGAGAGTTCTGCTGCTCAAGGCTTACTTGTTGGTCAATCTTACCAACCGGATTGAACCTGTTAATTGAACCGTGATCCGAAACCTCATCCGAGTCTATGTTCGAGTCAGGTTGATACTTATGCTAGATGGATCATGTGTCGTTCGTATCAAAAATAAACAAAACGCTTGTTGTCACTTGACAATAATCGACATATGCTTTAAGTTATTCCGTTACATGGGAAAACTTAAGTTATGAGGAGTGGTAGTAAAACTTTTTTTAATCAATCTATTTGATATGGAAAAAAATTCTGACTTATAATTTGGGAGTAAGGGGATTACTCATTTTTGTCACAAGTACTTCTATCACACCCAGTTTATGATACATGGACCCACCCTTTAAAGTCGTGTGGGACCTGTATCTCTTGAATTCACTCAAATCCTATGCTTTAAATTAAATACTCCTATGAAACTTAATTGCGAGTCATATCCTTTGTTACCAGCCCTCCTAAATGAAATCATATCTCCATTCCAATGAAATTATATTTATTTTATAAAAATAATAAAATTATTCATATTATAAATCGTTCACGAAACGATCAAATATTATTTTACGTAAAAATATCATAAAATATTAATAATATTTTAAATTATATATTTTAATACTGGATCAATAACGCAATGTTTTTTGTCTTTAAAATGAATAACGAATTTTTTTAAAATACGATAATACAGCGTTTGTAATTTAAATGAGAAAAAGGGGTATATAGTCAGGTTTTTTATTATCCTTGTCCATGTGGTACATCAATAGGATTAGTTGTATTATCCTTGGAATTAATTCATCTAAATATATATCCACTCAACATTGCAATGCTGACTCACAAACGTTGTAGTGTATATCCGCTTGATCACACAATTTCTTACCAATTTTCCATAATAATATGTTGCTTATGATTTTGGTGAAGTTAGAAGTAGCTTTGAATTCATTTTCGCAACTGATAGGGATAAATGAATATGTTAGCTGGAACACAAATCAAGAGGAGAGAAACATAGGATTACATCATAGGATGGACCAAGATTCTTTCTTTGCATAGCTAGCACTCCATCTCGACGATTGTCGAATTTAAGTGGTCTAATGTCAAAACTATCGAGCTTCGAGAGTATGTGAAGTAAATGAGATATTTAGAAGGTGTTTACTGCCACATAACTCGATCAATTAGTTTGGAGTCCTTTATGATGCTCTGATCAGAATTGATCGATCTTGATAGATGTAACAATAGTATAGACCGAGTTTACCGTCTCGGCAACTGTTCGTAGATCTAAGCAACACATATTAGAGCTTTGGGATTCTAGAAACATCCGTTGCTGTACAAACGGTGATCTCAAACTGATAAGAATTGGACTAAAATTTCTGTGACAGTTACCTTCCAACTACCAGTCACAACTAACTTCACCTGGTAAGTTAGCTGATATAGTATGACCAATTTGCCCATCTATCACCATCAATCAAGTTTTTTGCACGCATTGTCCATCTCCACAAGCTTTGCTACTTTACTGTTGATCACATTACTTGTAATGTGGGCAATTCATTCGTAGTTTGATGATTTACTTAATTCATCAAAATCACATCTCATACTGGATAATATGGATAAGACACTGAGGTTGTCAATGCAACTGGTCAAGATCCTTTTCATACCACTATGGGTTTCTTCTTTTGCATCAAGGAAAGTGATGCTTATAATATAATGAGTCGTTAAGAAAATATACTTACTGTTCGTGCTTAATCGATGGAGCGATGCGTGTGCTCTTGTGTGTACTTTCTATATCGTCTCTCTGTGTGGTTGGTTGATCTATGGTAGTAGTATATGTATGGAATCACGAAAGAAAAAGCAAGCCTTCACACGCCACCATCTCCCCGGGCTGCATCTTTTTCCAAATATCGTCAAACATGTGGGGCATATGAATGATCAGCTGATCAGAATCAGAATTAGTTCTGAATAGAGAGTGTCGATGACGATGTTAACATTATGCTTCCTGACTTGATAATGTGAATGACCACATGTATCAAAACTAGATGATCAACACAACTAAAGGATGATCGATTTCCCGTAAGATACGCATGATCGAAATGGGAAGACAGCTCCTAACTACGTAATGTATCCTTCTATACTGGTCCTCAAGAATCATGATGTGATGAATAAGTGCAGGAACCGATTTCCACTTGATGCCTATATGTTACCAGGGCATAATTTGTCCAGGGAAATGAATTCACAGCTTATTGATTTTTGCAACGCCTTCCCTGTATTAATTTAATGGTTCTGAAGTTTGGCTTCTCTGGTGCAATGCAGGTCTTAGCTAGCAAAACAAAGATTTACATGGTTTTGGAGTATGTCAATGGCGGAGAACTATTCAATAGAATTGTAAGTGATTGTTGTTTGATTGTAAAGATATACGGAAAAGGTAGCGCTGAGAAGCGTTTTTCTATGATCCCTATGCTTAAATAAGTGCTTTGTATTCACAGGCATCAAAAGGAAAACTTTCCGAGGAACGTGGCAGGAAGCTTTTCCAGCAGTTGATGGATGGAGTTAGTTATTCTCATGACAAAGGCGTCTTTCACCGTGATCTCAAGGTTGGATTATAAATTTTCTATATAGCTCTTTGAAGTGCAGAGTGATACATATCCAGTTTGATTTAGATCCTAAGGAAAAAAATTTCTTTTCTCTGATCTGCAGCTAGAGAACATCCTAATAGATGCAAAGGGTAACATAAAAGTATCCGATTTCGGCCTCAGTGCATTGCCCCAGCATTTTAGGGTAAGTTCGTAATACAAGGCCTATTTTTTCAGATTACAACTTTCTCTATTTAGTTGCGCACTTCCTCACCATTCTGTACTGATCATCAGAATGATGGACTGCTGCATACAACATGCGGAAGTCCGAATTATGTTGCTCCAGAGATTCTTGCAAATAGAGGTTATGATGGAGCAGCCTCCGATATTTGGTCATGTGGTGTCATCTTGTACGTGATCCTCACAGGATATCTCCCATTCGATGACAGAAATCTTGCTGTCCTTTACCAGAAGGTAATACTAAACGAGCTCGCTTTGTTCTGTTCTTTTGATATTTTTCCGCTCAAGATTTTGAATTTCTCCTCTATCTATCTGCCAGATTGTCAAGGGAGATACCCAGATACCGAAATGGCTTTCTCCTGGAGCTCAAAATATGATAAGGAGAATCCTTGATCCAAACCCAGCTAAGAGAATTACAATGGCGGAAATCAAAGAAGACGAATGGTTCAGTCAAGGATATTGCCCATCTAGTCCAGAAGACGAAGAGGAGAATATCCATATCGATGAAGATGCACTTTCCATCCAGGAAGTGGTAATTAATTGAATCTAAGTGTCATTTTTCTTTGAACACAAGGTTCCATTAATCGTTTGCCTTCTGAAACTTTTGCACCTCGTAAAGTTCGGTACCTATCAAAGCATTCTCTCTTTTTCAAAATGCAGTCGGATGGAGAAAGGAGTCCCGGGTCACCTACTCTCATCAACGCCTTTCAACTGATCAGCATGTCTTCTTTCCTAGATCTATCAGGTTTCTTTGAGAAAGAGGTAAGCACTCAAACTTTGACAATGTCGAAGATTCTAGTTACCAATGTCTCACAGAACATTCAGTTGACCATGACGGGTGCCATACAGGATGCATCCGAGAGGAAGATCAGGTTCACGTCGAATCTTTCCCACAAGGAGTTGATCGAGAGGATCGAGGATACAGTAAGAGGGATGGGATTCATTGTTCATAAGAAAAATGGAAAGGTAACCTTAGCAAACTTGTGAAAATCACAGTGCTATAACTTCATTGTTTTCTTGTTTCTGTCTCTGGCGTTCATCTAATACACCTTCGTTCTCGCTACCAGCAGACTACTAACGGATAAGTCTATACTTAAATCATTATAATCTTGTTTTTTATATCCTTCTGCAGTTAAAAGTGGTGAAAGAGCAATTAGGTTACAGGAGCCCTGGAAGCCTTTCAGTGGCAGCAGAGGTGAGACGAAATATCCGCGACCTTCCAGTAGTTTACCATCCAACATTTTATCCTAGGCATGAAACCAGATCATAGATTTCCTCTTATTGTTTCAGGTCTTCGAGATAAGTCCGTCACTGTACGTCGTTGAGCTGAGAAAATCTCATGGAGATACTTCAGTCTATAGGCAGGTTAGTCAAGACTCTTTACTAGATTACTGAAGTTTGGAAAACATGGGATATTGCTTCGTGACCAGCTTGGACGGGTAAACTCGTACTCAGATACACTCAAAAGGAAGACAAATCCTATTTTCGAACAATGGAGCGAGATGTATATAAGAAGCTCCTGCCAGTTAAATTCTAGCAATAAATAATGAATGAACAACATCAAAGACGCCGGCTAGTTTACTGGAGATGGCAATAGTCATCGTCATATTATTCTAATACATGGGTTTGAATGTGCAGTTGTGTAGGAAACTATCGGACAATCTGGGCGTCTCCAGCAATCCAGAGTTGCTGGGACAGGAGCTGCTAAATACGCAAACAAGTATGCCGACGGTTTGCTAGCACACATGGTGCCATTGCTTCCATGTGTGCTAGCACGCCACAAGAACCAACTCGATGAGCTCTTATTCTTTGTAGAACTTTCATTTGTTTGCGCATCCTGTACAGCCACTAGAAATATGCTGCAACGGGGGGTACCAAATATGGGTGCCTCCAGCTTACATGTATCTTGGATGAGTTATAATCAAATTATGAAAGTTTGTTTATAAACCATCATTTGTTTATGTCCACTCTCTTTTTCAAGCGTTTATCCCATATGAATACGAATAACCATATTTCATACGTAGATATCCTAAGCTTCTTTTACACAATGATGGTTTTCAATTCGTCGCACACAATCCTCCCCACGTACAGATATTTGGTCACCTAATAGACACTATAGAATTCTCAATTCTGTTCAGACAACAACCAAGTTTAAATCAATTAGGACATGCAAGGCACAGAGAAATTCTCAAAATCAATATCATTCAAACCGAATCTTGAGGTATATTTAACACAGATTCTATACAAGTCAGCTTCTTCAGCATCCATGTAACTCATGGATTTCTCTGAACATTTACAATATTTTACAGCGTACTATGTACAGCGACATCAGGGTATACTGAAGATAATTACAACACAACAGATAATGTGCAGTGTTACCTTTGGCTACAATCAGTTGAGACTAGATCAATGCAGTAACCTTCTCGGGCTCTTCGTGCCGCACTTGTACCAATCCACCATAATCTGGCATGGGAAGCTTCTCCTGAAGCACAGCCTTGTATTTTTCATCTCTGTCCTCGATATTTTGAATTATTTCAACCTAAGAAATCACAACGATTATCAGAACTGCCAGACAAGATACGTCATGTAAAAAGAAGGGTACTCTTGAAACCAAAAGGAATATTGACACCAAGAAGAAAATGTTCCTGAATAATGACAGCCTTGTATTTTTCATCTCTGTTCTCGATATTCCGCATCAGTTATGTTCGTGACATACCAGCATCAGCACCGCTAAGTGAAATATACTCAAAGAACCGATTACAGAAAAGCATGAATAATTTACCTGTTTCTGAAAATTATCGAATTCTTCGGAGCTAAGTGAGCCATCACTATTTGAATCAAGGAGCTGCATCATCTCCTGTGCATCATCTCTTTGTGCACCAAGCTCTTCCATAACTTCCATTAGTTCCTCAATACTTATCCTACCGTCGCCATTCTTGTCAAGGAGCTGAAAAGCTCGACCTCTCTGATCAATATCTAAGCCGTTGAGATTTGTGGAAGGAATGTCTTTCAGACGCAAGGCTGCCAGCTCTGCTGCTGCCATCATAATAGCCTTCAGTCGCTTAGCCTGAGAACAGAAGCTAGATAGTTTAGGACGGATCACTAAATTGGATTTATTGACACAAGAGCAGTGCAGCTGCACTGCTGCAGTACTATAAGCAGTGGAGATCACCAATCCCTTCTCTAATTTTCCTGATATTGAACCAATCCACACATGATTATGGACAGCAGCACACCACAGAGCATGTGAAGAAAATAATAAAACAGACACTAATGTGCAAGCTCTTTTTGAAAAATAACAAGTAGATTTGTTTTACCTCCAGTGGATCTGTCAGACCACCTTTATACAATGAGTGGGATGCAGTCCCTCCTGCTGCTAGCATTTCCATCTCTTCGGTTCTTATCTGTACTTCCATCAACGGCCTTGAACGACCATTTTCACTCACATCAACAGCCATATGCAAACTCTTGTACCCATTTTCTTTCGGCTTTGCTATATAGTCTTTGGTCCTGTGAGGCATTTCTTTCCATAAAGACCGGATGATCTCCCTAGCCCTGTAGCATGCTCTCTCACCACTTTCAGCTGAGTTTGTGCCAGGCTTAGGTCTCATTATAACTCTCAACCCCATTATGTCATTCACCTCTTCTGGTTTGCGGCCATCTTTCAAAAGCTTCTTCATCGTACTGTAACGACTCTTATAACGACCGTTGACTAGAATATTATTGGTCAAAGTTCTCAAAATTGGATCAGCTTCCAGGGCCTGGAGTAACTCGTCCTTGTAAATGTCGATTAACGGCTTGCTTCCTGTCTCGTGGCTCCTCAACCATGTATCTACATAAAGATATGAATAGGGGAACAAGTAACGAAACGAGAGATCTTCAAGTTCTAGTGACAGCAAGTTGACTCCAATTGTATGAGCTAAAGGAGCATGTATTTTCATCACTTCAAGAGAGATAATCTGTTGCTGATACCGAGGTACATAATCAAGATGTCTCATGGTATCAAGCTTGAGAGCAAGATCCAGAATGATTGCCCTGATATCATAGTATGTCAGACAGAACTTCCTCACAGCACCAGCTATTTTATCATCCAAGACATCATTATTGAAAGGGCTCTTTTTCATGCGCCAGCTTTCATACAATAAATGACCAGTTCCAGCACCCACTCGATCTTTCACCTCGTCGATAGATATGAGACCTGCCTCCCATACTTCTCTAAGTATGGCAGCAGAAATAACTTCTGCATCCATCTGCAATAATTTTCTGTAAAGAATTTAATACTCAATCAAGAATGACTGCATGATTTGTATGCTTAAAATATTCTCACAACAAGAAGCACAAGATTTGAAACAAGATAAATACGAATTCTGGAGGCAATAAGAGTTCAGGTGAAATACGAACTGGTTCACCACCATTTACATTTAATGGGAACAAAGTGTACTTAACAAGAACATCCTAGCATTAAAGGGTAATGCAGCAATGTTAAGGTGCCTAAACATGTACAAGGATGCCCCAAAAGCAACTAGTTCGTTCCGATAAACTCTTGACTCACTTTTCATAGCCAACTCTAGTTAATAGCAGTGGGTTTGTCAATAGGTCTAAAGTTCAGTACTCCTGTTACAGAGCACCATATATATAATCATACAGGAAACACGTTCACATATAAATCATATCATAATGCTCCAATACGTCAATAGAATTAGACTGTCCTTATTCGGCTGTTATTGGAATAGGTGAGGAAACAGAAGAGATCTAATAGAGTAAGACCTTTTCATGTTTGATCTTCATAACATTTCTTGCCAAATAAACCTCAATATGATTCCACCACCACATAATCGTCAGGCCTTTAAGAAAAACAGATCGCATATTGTACAGATGTACGAGATTCACCATGTCACATCTCAGTACGTTTTACACAGAAATTCCAAGACAAAGAATGGCTATATTCCCACAAAACTTTGTCTCTCGAGTCGAACACAATGACCTCTTCCCTTTTCCAATTCCCTTCCATTGAATTCTCCCTAAGTATTTAAACAATCAACAGTATTATAATACAAGTAAACAAAAAAACGAGTAACCAAAGAATCATCACTTAAAAGCTGAAGTGCTAACTGAATTCTCTTGGACACTCTGGGAACCTATCTTTCCTATCAATACACTTGTAAGTATATATCATCATTCATCAGAACAACTAAGGTCTCATGTCGAATTGTCAATGCAGCCAAAGTTTCAAGGACTAGGAATGATCATCGCTTTTCTCTCCAAATCGATAGTAGTAGCATCTCACATCTCCCTTCGATACTATAAATTCATCACTCTCAATCACATATATGAACCAAAAACATCACTCCAGTTCGAGAAAACACACCACTAATCCCCAAGCCAATCGAAACCAAAGCATCAATTCTACACCACAAAACACAAATCAAACCACACAATCTCGACTAATCCTCTCTTCACCTGCAAATCAGCGAGCACGACCGCAACATCCAGAGCCTTCTCGAACCTCGACCGTCCATCCGGAAACTCCCTCAACGCAACAAATTGCCTAAATAACGGCACCGAAACCTTCAGCGCCTTGAAGAGGATCCGCGACGACCTCTTCGAGATCGGACTCGTCATCCTCTCCGTCAGCTCGTTGTACAATCCCACCACCTCCGCCACCATCCTCCCTCCCGGCTGCTCCATCACCTTCTTCTCCCTCTCCGCCGCCGTCCTCGGAGTCGGAATCGGAGTCGATTCGGCGGTTATCGTCATCGAAGCTGGTGGTGGGGAGAATTTGAGGCGGAGAAGAGAGGTGCGGCGAGTGAGTGGTGAGGAAAGGCGGTGGCGGTGGCGAAGGTGGAGAGGGCGGTGGACGGCGGCGGGGATGTCGCGTGTGTGGAGATCCATCGACGGTGAATTTCGGCCACGGATTGCGGTGGGATGCTTGGTTTCCACAACTTTTTCGGATGTTTTACGGGATTGTTAATATTTATAGATTGTCTCAGTTAATATTTCGGACAGAGGGAGCATGTCACATATAAAAGTTATATAATATATGACAAATATTATATTTTCTTTATTTTATATTAATTATAATATATATATTATTTTATTTTATATATATAAATATAAATTTTATTTTCATATCAAATCACGTATGATCGTTTAAATAATATAATTAAAAAATAATAATTAATTAAATACATGTTTCCTCTCTCAAAAGAAATTAAGTACATGTTCCTTACCGATCGCTTTTTTGGAGGGGGAAGTAAAGTTTTGATGAGGACATCTAGTAAGAAATTCAAGGAAATAAATTAATGTATTATGCCCTTAAACCCAAAAAAAAAAAAAAAGAAGAAGAAGAAGAAGAAGGAAGAAAGAAAAAGAAGAAAGAGGAAATTTTTGGGTGCATGTATTAGCTACAGTATTATTTTTAGTCAAACATTGAATACATAAATCCAAAATTAACAAATATAGAACTAGAGCTGAAAATGAGTCAAGTCGAGCCGAATAAGATATATCTTGAGCTCGATTCGTTTAGATAAATAGTGGAATCAAATTTGGGTTCACGCTTGACTTGAACATAATTGAGTTGAGACTACAGACTTATTTCATAATAGTAAAGTTTGGGTTCGGCTTAACTCGCCTCATTTATTCACTCAAGCAGAGTCGAGCTTGAGTTAAGTCGAGTCTTTTATGAAGAAAAATTAATATCATAGAAATTTAAACAAAAATAAATTATTATCAAAATCACGACCTAGAAATTTTATGAAAAATGAATTTTATACAAAATATATTAATTATATTATGTATATATTATGAAAATTAAATATTATGCACATGTATAAACTCTAATAATAAACAAATCTTTAATCGAGCCGGCTCATGAACTTATAAATGAGTCAACTCGTGAGTCCATCAAGTCGAGTCGTGGATGTCTCAAGCTTGACTCATTTAATTTCACGTTCTTAAAATTAAGCTCAAGTTTGACTCACGAACTTAATAAATGATACTCGAACCTAGTTTTTATTGAGTCTAGCCAAAAAAGGTTTGTATACCGATTTGGCTCATTTGCATCCCTGTGTGGAACAGAGTTCT
The DNA here is from genome assembly GCA_001925005.1 of Drosera capensis. Taxonomy (NCBI): domain Eukaryota; kingdom Viridiplantae; phylum Streptophyta; class Magnoliopsida; order Caryophyllales; family Droseraceae; genus Drosera; species Drosera capensis. Next base: position 16,971 of record LIEC01011549.1, on the reverse strand, counting down.
TGTAATACTTCCAGCAATTTTTTTTGATAAAGTCCTGCAATTTTATTAGTTAACATAGAATTATAAGTATTTCACTTCTTTCGAATGTTTTCTATCTCTCTTTTTCACGTCTTGGTTTATGAGTCTCTTGACTCCAATTGTTATGCAATAAAACCTCTCGATTTCAACTCAAAAATAATTAAAAATAGTATGCCGCGAGCAATGTTATTAGCCCGGCCTTGCAGTTTAAGCTCTTTCCCTTGCATGTGATGCAGGTAGTTACACAGAATACTCCGGGCTATAAGATTGCTGGAAAGATGCTTGAAGAGAAAAGGAGGAATCTATTTTGGACACCCTGTGCAATCTACTGCATTGATAAAATGCTCGAGGAACTTATAGAAATAAAAGTAGTAGCAGAGTGCATTGAGAAAGGACAAAGAATTACGAGATTCATCTATAACCGGTTGTGGCTTCTTAAGCTTATGAAAAAGGAATTTACTGGAGGACAGGATCTTCTGAGACCAGCTATTACAAGATCGGTTGCAAGTTTTGCTGCTCTTAATTGCCCAACGGAGTGGTTTTAAGTGATTGTTCTCATCCAATAAATGGCTGTCATCTCGATTCTCCAGATCAGACGAGGGTAGGGAAGTTGAGAAAATTGTATTAAGTGATACTTTTTGGAAGAAGATGCGCTTTATTTGGAGAACAGTAGAACCAATTGTCCTGGTGCTAAAAAAGGCCGAAAGCACTGGAAGCTCAGCCATGCCATACATTTATAATGACGTTCACTGAGCAAAACATGCAATAAAAAGCGTTCATGGGAATGGCGTACGAAAGTACGGACCATTCTGGAGTGTAATCGACGATAACTCGAGTTCCATGTGTCACCATCCTCTGTATCTTGCTGCATACTTTTTGAATCCAGCATACTTTTGTTGCATACTTTTCAATATTATTGTTTTTTTTAATCTTGTTGCTAGTACTTTTGTGTCGAGGGTTACTTGTAAAACATATTTTACTGGCATTTCTTTTACCTTTTTTAGCTGTAAATCAAGATTTGTTTTTGATGAGATAACTAACTAAAGACTTAATCTGCTTCGATATTTTAATGGGTCATAGGACAGAATTCCTTCCGGCCTTACCGAATGAAAACAGACGAAAACCTTTTCAATAGATTTCTCCAGTGGATTTCGTCAAACTGCTGTGTTGCAAGTAATATGATGGCTGATCTTAGTTGTAAAGAGGCTAGATCTATGTACCTGCAAACTTACTCCTTTTTTTTTTTTTTTTGCTTTCCATATTTCAGGTTGCTGATGTTATGTCGGCCAAAGCTGATTTTGGTACTGAATTGGCAATCAATACTCGATCTGAACTTGATCCAGGTACTCATAATCGTAAATCCCATTTGGTTTACTAATATAGTCCCTGTCACAGTAGGATGTGCTCGATTGTTGACGAATTTATGCTAACGTTTCTCTTTGTGTGGGTTTGTCCCTGTAGCGGCATGGTGGCTGCAGCATGGTATGAATCGCCTAGAATTGCAGCGGATAGCTGTTCGCATTTTGAGTCAGACATGCTCGTCTTTTGGGTCTGAACATAACTGGAGCTCCTTTGACCAAATCTCCTGTGCAAAAGTTAATCGTGTTGCTCAGAGAAAAGCAGAGGATCTAGCCTATGCACACTACAATTTGCGTCTGAGTGAACAAGAAAGGTGGAATTTTAATGGCTCCACATTACTTGACACTGTTCCCATGGATGGTTTACTAGATGATTGGCTTCTAGAGACGGAGAATCAACCATTGGAAGATGATGAGGTAGGTTTTCACCTTATCTATATTCTGCGGTATATTGATATATAGTATCAGATTCTGAGAAGTTATTTATTTATCTGTTTATTTCCTGGATGATTGTATTAGTTCTTTTTTCTTAGCTAAGTATGCATCTTCACTGAGAATTTTATTTTGGAGTAACAAACTTTTCCCCTTTGATTGTCCTCGGTGACATTCCACGGCACTTGTTGGATTGGAAGCCATTTTTTCATTGTCTATTTATCTTATAGGCTATAGCGGTTTAGGTTTTTGTGTTCCTTTAGCGGGTTCATAGTCGAACTTGATTGGGTTGATTTACTACATAGCTGTATGTGGGTATGGTTTTTATTTGTATGGGCACTGTGGACTACTGCATAGCTGTGTGTAAATAAATGATCGGTAACAAGTTCTTCGAAATTTATGAATTACGACCAATTCAGCCTGACTCCTCTCCCTCCATAGCTTCTCTTACTAGCGCATAAGCCTGAATGCCTGGTGTTTACTGGAACACAGGTTCGTGCCACTGGTGATAACCAGGTATGGAGATGGAGATAATGGGATCCCAATTCCAGAATCTTCTCACCATCTGGACATCCTCTTCAACTTTGAAAGAGAAGTAATCACTCGTTTCTGAATGGCGCCATTATGTTGGGAACTCGAATTACCTGTCCGCTTTATAGTACTGATGTACCGAAGGTAACTGAAAATTTCCCTTCTTGTCCTGCAGGAGCTCCTTGACAGTGAAGATGAATATGAGTACGATGACTGCCGAACAGATGCTCAGAGAGGTGCCCTGGAGATAGTTACTTTGGCTGATGTAGAACCTTTGGCATTGGATGCGGATGGTATTTCAGATGCTGCCTCTGATGATGATGATGAGCTGGAATTCCTCGACGAAGTTGTCAGCGATTGAATAGGCTCAGACCTGAGGATAATTGACAGTAAAAGAGAAGAGCATCCATGAGGTTCTTCTGCTTCAGTTAGCGTACATATGTTGCCATATTGCCATCTCTTCTCGTGTCTATATGAAGGCATGCTTTCGAAAGATTGATCGTAATATCTTTTAGCCAATCATCTATTATTCTTTCGCGCAGCCTGTGTTCTATATCATCCAGTTGCAGCCGATGTTGGATTCACAGCGTTTTATGTGATATGTGAAATGGAAGCTACATTTCCATTGCTGAGGATAACAGTAGTTAAACAGTGAAGCCGCGCATGATATGCGGAGTTCCTCAGGACTCCTTCCCAGGATCCCTGCACATGATGCTAAACTTGCTTCTTTGTTACGTGTAACGGTGTAAGATTGATGTTAGCAAGCAAAACTGCCGCCATCAGTAGGCACAAAAATAGAATATATTGAGCTGAACTTGTGTTTTGGCCCATTGGGCTGGTTCTATATGTAAGAACAAGGTATGCACAAAAATTTTGCCAATTCACCGTAATTTATGATTCTTGATTGATATCACAGTACCCTTTAACGCCACATAGAATCTATCGTATAACTTTAAATAGCGTATCATTTTTATTCGATGTGCATCCATAACATGAGTCGAAACAAAGGGAATCTAATGCACTGCCTCGCAATTATCCTACAAACAAAGAGAATCCGATGTGTCACCTCATAATTATCTTCAAAACCTGTGATAGAGATCAACTCTCAAGTTTAACATCTTATAATAATACTATTATCACGGAGTATAATTTATGATCACATGCGTATGAAATGTTCTATTAAATCACGTTTACGTGATGTTGATTGATCCCAAACTTGACGAATCTTATCTTTATATGCCAACAATTGCAAGTAGCAGAGGACCACCGCACCTCACCTATCTTCTTCATTTCAAGAATCAATCCCCTATTCTACCCCATTTCCATGGTACTTCCTACTCATATCCACTCTCATTAACTACACCCCAACATCAAATGCTCTCGCCATTATTTTACCCATCAAACCCATAATCATCGACCCTTTATCATGGCGACGAAGAAGCTATGTGATAGTCTCCTCCTCGACGAGGTATCAAAATGGGGGTCGATGAAGCAAACGGGTGTGACACTGAGGTACATGATGGAGTTCGGGTCGAGACCCACGGATCGTAACATGCTGATTTCGGCTCAGTTTCTTCATAAGGAGTTGCCTATTAGGATTGCAAGGAGGGCTATTGAGATCGAGACTCTGCCTTTCGGGTTGTCTCAGAAACCCGCTGTCTTGAAGGTGCGGTGGGGAGTTTTGGGGTTTTGGGGTTTTTTGGGGGGTTTAGGGTTTTCTGGGGTTTGATGGGTTGCATGTTGGGTTTTGGGGTGATTTGTGAGGTGGGTTTGGTGTTGTTTTTGTATGAGAAAGTTCTGCTGTTGTTGTCCTCCCCAACCCCTATCTGTGACGGGGATATGTGGGTGGCTGCGTGCATCTTGCTCTTCCCAACTCTGCCTGTGACGGGATACTTGAGTCGTTTTCGTTTGATGGGGTTTAATGGGATTGAGGGCTGCGTGAGATGGAGATGAGATGATAGGTTTTGATTGTGATGTTTGAATTGGGATTGCTGTTGATTTGTTTTTGTTCTGATTATTTCTGTTGTTTTTATGGTGATTGGCAACTATTGGTTCCACCGACGAGGTTTTACTTTTCTGATTCTATATTGTTAAGTACGAAGTACTCAGTACTCATCTAGTGCCGGAGATTACAACGAGGTTTATGATAGAATATTTTTCGTTTCTCCTTAGTAATACACTTATCACCGCTAAGATATCGTTGAGGGGATCAATGGGTCAATCTCACCCACCCTCTATAACTGATATTGTTCATTTCCTCTTAGGAATTATGTTGGGGAGCTATGGATCACTCATGTTGGTTTATGGATATATGTTTACTTTGGAATTTGTTTGTTTCGGTTTTTATCTTCCTAATTTGTTCTGATTCTTTGCATTTCGTACTACATTCATAGCATGAATTGTTTGCAGTCATAAGCAGACTGCAAGTTTTATCGAGTTTAGGAGGAATGATCCATACTTGGTTTTTGTAAGTTTATACATTAGAACATTTGTGTCACGGAGGGGGAAACAAGTTTGCTATGTGATGTGGTGTTTTGTTACAATAATGCTGTGAAGAGAGAATTAGGGTGAATAATTTGTTCGTGTTTTTTTTTTAAATGCAAGTGCTTTATTCTTTTTTATTTGTTGATTAAAGTATGGGAAGTTCCATCTTTTGATAAATCAGTTAGCTACTTGAATGGGAAGACTTTACTGATGAAGTCCACTACCTTACAAATAATTGTTCTTTTTTGACCTTGTATATACAATTATGTAGATCTTCTAAGCACATAGGCTTTGGAAATTTCGCTCGTGTTGATGTTGAGTATTGTAATGAGCTACAAGGAGACACGAGTTACGCTTTTTATTGGTTTGCTACTATTCATCATTTTTATAGGTAGTTCTCATTTGATTCGACTATCACCACCTCGGTTGAACTCCACTCCTCAACCGAAGGAGATTTTCATACAATATATTCGTTTCTAGTGTGAAATAGAAATCAAAGATGAGGATTTGATTTGGTAATTTTCGTCTCATTTGTTTCAGGTTCGAGATTGGTATGTGGATTCTTTTCGTGATCTTAGATCATTCCCTGAGATCAAGAACAAGAATGATGAATTGGACTTTACACAGATGATAAAGATGATAAAGGTTAGACATAACAATGTTGTCCCGATGATGGCCTTGGGAGTTCAGCAATTGAAGAAAAACATGGATACTAGGATCCTTTACGAGGATTTGGATGATATTCAACAGTTCCTGGATCGCTTTTATATGTCCAGGATAGGGATTCGAATGCTCATAGGTTTCTCCTTGCTAGCGATTTCTTATTGTTCCCTCTTTCTCAGGGATAGTGCGATTTGAATTACTTCCGTTGCATTTTTTCTAAATTATTGCCCTTCTCAGGGCAGCATGTGGCCTTGCATGAACCAAATCCAGCTCCTGATGTAATAGGATACATACACACGAAAATGTCTCCTATGGAGGTGGCGAGAAATGCTAGTGAAGATGCTCGCTCTGTTTGTATGAGGCAATATGGCTCTGCACCTGATATTGATATCTATGGTGTTCCAAAGTTTACATTCCCGTAAGCTTTCTCTTTCTTTCCTTTCTCTCCTTTGCTGAGCTTGATATACGATAGCAAAAGGTTTTTTTTTTCTCTCTCTCTCTTTTAACATTCTGTTTCTATGAACATTTGAATGGACTCGGTTGCGCTTCTTAAGTTGGTCCATTAAGTTGAAGAAATGAGTTTGAGGTTGATTAATTTGGAAACTATTGCGATTCTACTTCGGAAAGCTCGAGTATAGTATTGCATTGAGTGGTGATCTCTTGTTTCCATGCATCGATTTCTTTTATATGTATATTATGTTTCTAGCATCATTTGATCTGATATATTTTGAATCCAGCTACATTTTATATCGATTTTTGCATTAAGGAGAAAATGAGAAAAACCTTTGTTGATACATTGTGTTACCGAATTACCATGTGACAGGTATGTTCCTTCACACTTGCATCTTATGGTCTTCGAGCTAGTTAAGAACTCCCTGCGTGCAGTCCAAGAGCGATATATGGACTCCGACAAAGTGGCCCCTCCTCTTAGAATAATAGTCGCTGATGGACTAGAAGATGTGACCATTAAGGCATGTAAAGACAAAAGATCACAACTTGTGGTTGTAGTTGGTTTCCATTCAGAACATACTACTACTGGCGTACCTGAATACTTGAACTGGTAGTGTCCTGACAGATTATATTGCTTAGGTCTCGGATGAAGGAGGCGGAATCCCAAGAAGTGGTCTTCCTAGGATCTTTACGTATCTTTACAGCACAGCAGAGAATCAGTTGGATTTGCTGGATGAGCATGCACTTGGAACTGGAGATATGATGACAATGGCCGGATATGGTTATGGACTTCCTATAAGTCGCCTGTATGCCCGTTATTTTGGCGGTGATCTGCAAATTATATCCATGGAGGGATACGGTAAGCCTAATTTGGAGTAGGTCTAAAATCCTAACTTTCCTCTAAGCCCGATATTTAGAAGTTTCATTTTAATAAATTTTCAATGCTGATATCTGAAATTACTGTGTTATTCTTGACGTACGATGCTCCAATTTTTCAGATGTTAGTATTCATGTGAACTTTGCATGTACACCAATTCTGAAGAGGAAAACTATTTTCTGTCCTTGGTGACCAATAAAACCTTTCTATACGCAGCACTCTGCATTTTATTGAAATTGACAGCTCATTTAGTTCTCTGCCTCAAAACTTCACTTACATCTTGTGTCTCGCATATGCAGGCACTGATGCATATCTCCATTTGTCTCGTTTGGGAGATTCCCAAGAAGCGCTTCCATAGATCGCTGCAGCCAGGGATGTTACTGCCTCACATTGGCGTTCCCTGGTTTACTACATACGACCAGGGAGGTGCCATGACTTCTCCATGCGAACACTAGTGGGTACTGTTACAATGATAAATTACCGACCTCCAGGGTTATCACATAATCAGGTTGGGGAGGTTATCTGATTGTGTCGGGGCCATCACTGGAGCAGCGTGGGTTTGCTATGGTGACCTTGTCGATGCCTGAAGCCAAAGCCAAGGAGGATGCCCGACTATAGTCTTTGGCTTATTTTTCGTTGCTCCCAACTTTTCTAGGCGAGCTGATATATATTCGTGATTGCAAGTAAAATTTGATTGGTTCAAAACCTTATGGTATGTTTATTTAATTTTTCTGCTGATTTTAGCTGATGTTTGTTGTACAGTGTGCTGAAAGTCGTTGGATTCTCTTTGTTCGTGTGAATTCAGGTAGAAGTGAGTGGAGGAGACCGCTAAACTATAGTTAAGCTCTACTCAACAGCAGTGAGCGCATTGCTGATTCTTTCTCGACGTATCCATAGCATGATATCAATTGGTTGTTACACTCCTAGTTGATAAAATTGGATGAAGAAATCATTTTATTCGAAATATAAAGTTTATAAATACTGCAGTTTTGACTTTTGACCAGATGTTTTTGGCTACGTGAAAGAAAAAATGTATACTCTGTTACAAATCGGTCACAAAATGATTAGTATTAGAAAACTAGAAACTTATCTAACCATTAGGGTAAGATTAAACGTGTGTTTACCATTGTACAGGATAGCATTGTTTCCAACAAATTTGTCGTTCCTGGAATATAAACAAAGTTTTCTTATTTTTCGATTCTAAAATATAAATAATGTTTTCTTAAAAAAAAGATCAATGATTATTGATTTATTTATCAAAAAAGATCTAATCAATCAATTGAATATTCCAGAGATAAAAAAAAAAAAAAAACCCTGGATTTACTTATGAATATGAAATAAATGAGAAAAAGAAAATCGTGTTTGGGGAGAGGTTAAAAAGATCCACTTTTTAGTGTTTTGAATTTTTTTTAACAAATAGTCTTTTCCCACATCGCCGCCCAAAACAAAAGATCCTCGCATCGCCGTCGCCATGAACGCCGCCACGGAAACCGCGCCGCCGCCCAGGACAGACGAGAGACCTGAGCAGAGTAATAGAGTCGGAGCAGCAGCAGCTGACGTCATCAAGATCAAGGTCTCATACGGCACTTCACACCATGACGTTACCCTTCCTCCTCGCTCCACCTTCGGTATAAAATAATCTCGAATTCCAATTGTTTCGTTGGTTTCTCGTGTTTTGTGATTGATTGTGTGATGTTTTGAGGGTGATTTGTGAGGGTTAGGGTTTGGTGATTGATTGTGATTGATTAGAAGGAAAATTGATGGGGAAGATAAGAGGAATGTTAGGATTCGGGGAGAGCTCGAGTAGCATACACGTGACATGTTTTTAACACGAAATATAAGACCTGAGATATGAATTGTCCACACATACATGTGATATTATTGTTTTTTTCTTCTTTTTTTTAATGTCGAGGCAATCGACTTAGACATATACTCAGTAATGGGAAGAACATTAAAAATGTGGTTCTGAAGGAAATTGAGGTCCAAAGAGTCTAAATGGTAGTAGTTAGTTTCGCGTGTTGGATCTTGCATACCGTAGGAGAGATCCTGGTAGTTGTGGCAGAAAACTCGTTGGAGAATGAGGGAGAATGAATGACTCTCAAGGGCGAGAGAACTAGTGGGTCGCTGAATTTCCCTGCTTAGGATCGGGTTTTACCCGTCGTTTGTATTGTAAGTGTTGCCTGCACTGGATAGATGGGAGGGAATAACGGAGAGGATGTAGACTTTCTGTATCAGTGGTTTTATACTCAAATTCATGTACTCTGTTGGCAATTAGGAGAGAAACAGTCAGTCGAAGATGTTGGAGTTATTAAGTTTAGATGTAAAGTGCTAGGACATAGGATGAGAGAAATTCAAACTCATTGTTATCTTCTGTTGAGAAAATGGAGTTCAAGCCTCGCCAACCCTCTACTTTGTATGGTCTGTTTTGAAATCATGCGAGAAATTTTTGGTACTTGTTTAGGTGTTAGATTTGGCAGATGGTATTTTGTTCAGGGTATGGTTTTGGCTAACTTCACATGTTTGCCTTTTTACTACTGTTCAAAAGGATATCTCAAGGAAGTTCTTGCTCCAGAGGTGGGATTGGAGCCTTTTGAACAAAGACTCTTCTTCCGTGGAAGGGAGAAGGGTGACAAAGAAGCTCTGAGCACAGCTGGTGTGAAGAATTTGTCGAAATTATTGTTGATGGAGCATCCGGAAAGCAAGGAGAGAAAGATAGAAGAGATGAAGAAACAAGATGAGATATCAAAGGCTTGTGAAACTGTTGCTGAAGTACGAGCTGAAGTCGACAAACTTTCTCAAAAGGTGGTCATTACTCCTGGTTCGAATCGTTAGTTATCATCTATGAAGATGTGTTAATGGTTCAGTTGGCTTTTGTGTTGGTTGTTTAGGTTGCTTCCATAGCTGCATCAGTAGATGGCCGCATGAAGGTAGATGACAAGGATTTTGTCTTTCTAACTGAGATGCTCATGGTGCAATTACTGAGATTGGATACTATAGATGCTCAGGGGGAAGCTAAGGTTCAGCGGAAAACCGAGGTGAACGCGAGATTCAATCCACTGTTCATTTTAGATCTTGCTAAAAGTTCTTTTGGTTACATGGTTATTGCTAATAATCATTTTTTTATCTGCTTGCACCAAACATTTCTGGACATCCCTATGTTCTGGTCAGAAGCTAGGAATCAATGTTGCTGTGCTCGATTAAAATGTGGAATCTTCTGCTGCTGCAGGTACGTCGTGTACAGAGCTATGTTGACACTCTGGACGTGCTGAAGGCGAGGAATTCAAATCCCAGCAATGTTGTTGCGGGGACTGCTGAAGGGGAGAAATTTGATTCTGAGGTTGGAGTTTGGAGTTCACTAGCGCCATTGCCATCACCTGCAAATACGAATGAAGAGTGGGAAAAATTTGACCAGTAAAAGAGATCGTGTTTGGTAAATGTAATTTTTCTGTATAAGATCATTGAGACCTCTTTGATTGTGTAATTTTTTTTACTAAATGTATAATATATGCAAAGGAGCTGATGGGAAAATTTTGGTATGCACTATTTGTATATTGGCAGCAAAAGTTGCAGAACACTGGTATAAATACTTCCTCCACCCACGATTTATGCACAATATATATTTTGATTTTAGGTATATAACGATAAACATCAATTTCTGTAAAATTATTATGAAATATTTATGATAGTTTAAATTGTGAATTTAATCTTGTGTCAAAAAGATAATTTTCTGACATAATTAAGAATAAGAAAAACATAATTCGAAATATGTGCTATTTTTAAAATTATGAAACAGAGAAAATATTCAGAAATTATACAAGTGAAATCTAAAACGAGGAACACAAAATTTCTTGAAAGTGTAATCTGAGTATCTTCCCTGATGACATAAATTACGCCAAACGACACCTTAAACATCCGAATCTTCAAAAAGATTGCATTTGACTTTCAAGAACTACATATGAGGTTGGGTCTGTCAATTTGTGACTAGCCATAAAAAAAAGCCTAGGATAAGGAGAATCCAACCAACACAGTTTAAAGTTTACGATTTTTTAAATTCAAAATCAAATTTGGTCAATACAATCAAAATAATCATAACTTAAATTCTTAACAATTGGATCTTGTTAACCACATAAAAATTTATTTATGAATAGTCATAAATTCATTTATTCTTACGAGGTTAATTATCTAAGGGGAATTATTATTACACCTCGGGGTTGTATAATCCCTATCAAAAATGTGCTTTTTGATTGGTGGAGTGATTTAAGTAAAAAATCATTAATAATTATAGTTAATTTCACTCAACAAATCAAACATCAGGAAAATGCTGGGGGTATACACCCCCGAAGATGCAATCAATACTCCCCAAGATAATGTCATAAATCAAATGTCTCGTTATCTAAATGAAAAGAGAAACCCGTCGACCTTAATTTGATGCAATCAACTGACAAACGGTCTAGCACATGCATAATTATTTATCATAACTTTAAGATTTTTTAATGGGTCTATAAATATAACTCATGTTATTAGTTAATTATCATTGTGGATTGTGATCTAATATAATTTGTAATCCTCTAATCAAATAATGTTTTCCTTACTATTGTTTGTGGTGGTATGTTGTGGGTATTTCTCTCGGCATTCGGGTTTTGCACTTTATTTCGTGTGTCGGATATTGTCGGTTCTCTCGATCTACTATCGTTTATCCTTTTCAATTCCAAACTAATATTTATGTTAATCAACTCAACGTGTTTCGATAGATGCGACGACATGATCGACATGAGATAATCTGATAATAAATTTCAACAGATGTATACGCATTATAAGATAATTTCATAATCGTGAGGTCACAGATTTGTAATCTGAAAATATCTGAAAACAATCTCTTTATATAAAAATAGGATAATGTTTACATATATCATCTTGTATTACTGGGTTGCCCTCCCCATATTCTTTATTTGACGGGATTTTGCGGATACATTTATTTCTTTAACTTTATTTGATGACAGGAATTACATTTTTCATCAAGAAAGTTACTGGCCTAAAAAACGAGGATAGCAAGCACTAAAAATTCCATTCATCATAATCCTGGGTCGGATGAAATGGCAAGCAAGATTACCGAAAACAATATTATCCTATCAGTGAATTTCTACTATTCTTTTATTCTCATAGATAATTCTCCTCATCAGCATAAGAATGCGGAATTTCAATCATCAATTGAAAGATGGATTGTTGGAGCAAATCCAAGTATGAGTTTTTTATGGTGCTATTCTTGAAAGTGTAATCTCGAGTATCAACCCTGAGAACATAAATTGCGTCAAAGTACACCTTAAATATCGGAATCTTCAAAAAAGATGGATTTGAACTTTCAAGAACTGCATGTGAGGTTGGGTTTATCAATTTATGACTAGCCATAAAAAAAACTAGGATAAGAAGAATCCAACCAACACAATTTAAAGTTTGGGATTTTCTAAATTTAAAATCAAAAAAAGGGAGAAAAACCAAAATAATCACAACTTAAATTCCTACCAATCTGATCTTGTTAACCTCATCACAAGGGAATTATTATTACACCTCGGGGTTATACAATCCCTATCAAAAATGTGCTTTTTGATTGGTGGAGTGATTTAAGTAAAATCATTAATAACTATAGTTAATTTCACTCAACAAATCAAACATCAGGAAAATGCTGGGGGTATACACCCCCGAAGATGCAACCAATACTCCCCAAGATAATGTCATAAATTAAATGTCTCGTTATCTAAATGAAAAGCGAAACCAGGCGACCTTAAGTTTATGCAATCAACTCGTAAACGGTCTAGCACATGCATAATTATTTATCATAACCTTAATTTTTTTTAATGAGTCTATAAATATAACTTATGTTATTTGTCAATTATCGTTGTGGATTGTGATCTAATACAATCTGTAATCCTCTCTTCAAATAATGTTTTCCTATTATTGTTTGTGGTGGTATGTTGTGGGTTTTTCTCTCGGCATTCGGGTTTCACACTTTATTTCGTGTATGGGATATTGTCGGTTCTCTCGATCTATTATCTTTTATCTTTTTCAATTTCAAACTAATATTTATGTTAATCAACTCAACGTGTTTCGATAGATGCGACGCCATGATCGACATGAGATAATCTGACAATAAATTTCAACAGATATGTACGCATTATGAGATAATTTTATAATCGTGTTATTTGATATCATAAATAACCTATCATCAATTACATAAGATATTGATTTTTCTGAAAAAATTAATTTTAAAATCCAAAAATTAAGCTTCAGTCGGTAACCATCGTCAGGTTTTTCTCACATACTACAACCACGTATTGCACCCATAAGTATAAGAACTTTTCGTTGACGTATATCTCATCCGCTCACGTATTATAACCACGTACTATAATAGTCAGTATAAGAAGCCGTCGACGTAGATCCCGTCTGACTTGCTCACGTAATGTAACTACGTAATGCGATTATCAGTTCGTCCTCACCTATGTGAAACTCGTCAACATCGACTCGTCAAAATCTTATATCGTGACATTGGGGAGGTGGGGGTGGGTGTGAAGAGGTGGAGCAATGAGGAGGACACCATGGTCATTGGCTTGAGGTGAATGAGGTGTAGATAAAGCTAGCCGCACAAGGATATTGAATATCAATCATGATATGTAACATGGATAAAATAATTTTTTGTCAGTGCAAAAGTATAAACTCACCATGTATATCAGTCTCATGCTGAACAAAATTTTATCCATAGCAAAACCTATCATCAGAGCCAATGTTACACGAACGGAATGGAGGGTGCATATTGTTTTAACGATGGCGATAGAGACCTCGATCAGCTCTGCAAAAAAAAAAAAAAAAAAGCAATGCATTTAGTAAAAAAGACATCATGATATGTATCATGACGATAGAGACCTCGATCATGTATCATGAAAAAGAAAAAAGAAAAAAACAATACGGGCTTAGTGAAAAACACTATCGATAATACCATCATCATTGTTCGCTTCTCAATGCCATACATAGCTCTTATTACTGGCAGCATGAAATTAAACCACAAAAACCATGTCTTCATTCCAGATCTCTTTCTATTCGATTATATCGTCAGATATTGTCTAACTCCATCATTCAACCTGGCACCACATCCTATTTTCATACTTCTTAACATACACATACTCCCCTTCACACTAAAATTTGCAATATTCGAGCAAAATTGACACAATTCAATGCAAATCAACTAAATCAACATTGCATAAATTGCATCCAATGCCACAAAATCCCTCTAACAATAGAACCAACTGGTCTTAGCTTTCATCTACGACAAAATGGAAACATATCAAACAGGGGTAACCTAAATCAAATGAGAGATCAAATCTACATTAGAAAGCACGTCGATGAGAACGATGTCACTCAAACGACATTCATGAACACTGACTGATCCAACCTTCCATCTCCTAATCAAGCATGATTCAGAACATCTGTCATGAGAGAATCGGAGCCGGCGATGAAATCGGGGAATGTTGCATGGAGCTCGACGACGGCAATGAGGAAGAGGGAGGGTGACGAAGGTGGTGTCGACGGTGACGATGTCGGAGGATGAGGAGGGTGACGGAGGCGGTGATGGAAGCGGCCCCGATGCCCGAGTAAGAGGGTGACGGCGGTGGTGGTGAGAAAATAAGAAAAAAAGGCAAATTAAGAAAGGTTTGATGTTTTTTTTGTAAAAGTGATACCATGTGAGAATAATGTTTCACGCATCTTTGAAGCTACTGGGCATAGTCTTAATGCATTCAATTGGCCCCTAGGAAAAGTGTTAGCTAATCCATGTATTTCATGCAGGATGTGAAAGAGTTTCTGAACTACTTGCTGAATGAAGTTGATAAAATGTTCAAGAAATCTGCTGCAGAGTGGCTTATTAACCAGATATCAAGTTGTTCTGAGGAGTCTTTCGTGAGAGGCGACAACCAGTCACCCCTGGGAGAAAGATACCACTGGATGCGGAATCTCGTTGAGAGTAGCTGGTGTAAAATTGTCTTGCAGGTGTTCTCTCTCCCAAAACCAATTGTTGTTTGGTGCCCATGACATCACGACACTAATAAGTCCAATTTTTTCTATTGTAAGCAAGTGATAATGGTAAGCGATATAACCAAGATAATTAAAATTGGTGGCAATGACGATGATGACGACGAGTGGAAGACTGTGGGAGGCCATAGGCGACAGTGGACGAAAGGCTTCCGACTGCGATGGGCAGCATACGGTCTTGAGGTGGGCAACGGTAGATTTTGGATGAACGCGGCAGGCAGCTATTAGCCATCGTCGTCCTGTGGTGATTAACGATAGGTAGTGGGTGGCAACGACAATCTGCTGCCAGAGGCAGGTAGTGAAGGGAGTGTTGGGCCTTGTAATAGGTCCAGCCCAATCAAAAAGCAGTCCACATACAAAATGTTCTTAGCCTCATGCTCAGTGCAGTTTTTGTTCTTTGATCAGAACCTCATCGTCTCCTTTCCTCAACCCTGCCAACAAACAAACCCTAACCTTGTCCTTGCCACATCATCGGATTAGGCTGCTGGAATCGAATCTCGTCAAAGGGGTACAAAGGGGGCTGTCTCACCATCTTGCTTTGTCTCCGTTTTGCGGCTAGTTTACTTGCATTGGCTTGCTCTGGACAATCAACGGCTGCTGCGGCTAAGGTTGGTGGCTTGGTTTGGTATAACCGTCGTTGGTGTTTCCTCCAACAAGAACACCGGCTGTTTGGTGAAGGACAAGCTTCTGTCGTCAAGTTTTTCCAGTTTCCGGAGCTTCAGTTTTTCCAGTTTCCAGAGGTTCAGCAATTCCAGTGACAGTGCTTCAGTTCAGTGGCGATTCATCTTCCAGTGGAGCAGTTTCAGTTTTGCTTTGGTAAGCTTCCAAAGCAGATTTCAGTTTTCAGTGCTTCAGTTTCCAGAGAAGCAGTATTGAATGTAATTTGGGAGTTTGGAGCGGGTAGTTTCCATTAGTGTTATCCCTACTGCATTGCATCACTACTTCTAGTGTATGTCTCAAGTTTTAGGTTTAAAACTTGAGAAGAACAATTGTACCTGTTTACTGGAATAGTGGATTTTGCCGGTGTGCTCCCCGTGGTTTTTTACTCTCCAACTTGGGAGGGTTTTCCACGTTAAATATTGTGTTTGTGTGATTGTGATTGCTTCTATATTTATCAACACAATAGCATCGTCTCTTGTTAGTATTCCGTAAATAGTTACCGGAAACCCAACTAGTGGTATCAGAGCTTCAGGTTGCTTTGAGAGTGCTTTTGTAGGTTGAGATGGACGGTAGTGGCACCATGATCAACTTGACAAACAAAAACTGGCAGATTTGGAAATCCAAAATGGAGGACCTGCTTTACTGCAAGGACTTGTATGAGCCGGTTGAAAGCGACAATGCAAAACCAGAGGGGATGTCTGAAAGTGATTGGACAAAATACAACCGAAAAGTAGTTGGCACAATCAGACAGTGGCTCGATGACAGTGTGTACCATCATGTGGCGAGCGAGATTAGAGCGCACAAGTTGTGGAAGAAACTGGAGTCACTGTACGAGCAAAAAACGGCTGCGAATAAGGCGTTTCTGATCCGAAAGCTGGTAAATCTGAAATTCAGAGAAGGTACCAATGTTGCAGAGCATCTAAATGAGTTCCAGAGCTTAATCAATCAGTTGTCAGCAATGAAGATGACCTTAGAAGATGAGTTACAAGCTTTGTTGCTTTTGGGATCATTGCCAGACAGTTGGGAGACCTTGGTTGTGACGATCAGTAATGCAGCTCCAAATGATGTGGTCAGTTTGAGTATAGTTACTAGCAGCTTGTTCAACGAGGAAACAAGAAAAAAGTCAGCTGGTACCAATGATACACATGCCCTAGTCATGGAGAACCGGGGGAGAGCTGAAAGAAAACAACAATCAAGAGGCCGTAGCAAATCCAGAGGCAGATAATAGTCTAAGGGAAGAGCATGCTATCATTGTGGCAAAGAAGGTCACTTTAAGAAAAATTGTAGAGCTTGGAAAAGATTACAGAATGAGGGCAAGAATCAGAAGAATGATGATGACAACAAGAAAACCGCAGCCGTGCTATCGACAAATGAGGTAGTGATTCTCTCTTGTGAAGAGGATCAGTGTCTGCATGTTGAAGG
>LIEC01011542.1:3861-15482 GCA_001925005.1 Drosera capensis | reverse complement strand
AAAGTTAAGTGTGGGGGAATTGATCGAGATCATTTTTTATATGAATTCAATCATCTATTACTTAACATTTGTGATGAAAAATATATTGAATACAGTTATTTTTCTACATTTCAGGAACAAATCCAACTTATTTACCAATACACAAGCCCAATGCACAAAGCCCATCAATCCAGCAAGCAATGGACAAAATGAACGCAGCCACCGCCGCAAACCACGACCACTGCCCTTGGGCCACCATCGCATACGACCGTTCAACAAATCGGCGCAGCCAAGCCACGACAAAATGAAAAGCAGCAGCCACAAGTGACAAAACAGCTATCGTCCAGACAATTTCCACAGACGTGTTCTGAATTTTCAAAAGTTGATGATATCATTGATGAGATAATATGCGCCAATCCCATCTATAAAAGGAGAAGACGAACAGAGACGAAAGAAGGGGAGGAGACATATAGAAACTCAGAGAAAAATCATCACTCACCACTGAGAGACGCCGCCGATTTGTTGAACGGTCGTATGCGATGGTGGCCCAAGGGCAGTGGTCGTGGTTTGCGGCGGTGGCTGCGTTCATTTTGTCTATTGCTTGCTGGATTGATGGGCTTTGTGCATTGGGCTTGTGTATTGGTAAATAAGTTGGATTTGTTCCTGAAATGTAGAAAAATAACTGTATTCAATATATTTTTCATCACAAATGTTAAGTAATAGATTGTCATAACTTATTCTACCCTCAAAGAAACCTGTAACTTGCTTAACAAAAATTTTAAGCATGATGTCCCTTCACATCCATGATATCGCTCGCCATCGGAAAATGCATCGAGGGTTGGGGAAGAACTTTTGATGAAGCAAACACGTTTAACAACTTGCCAATGAACTGTAGTATTAACCGAGAATGCAATATTAGGCCGGGTGACGGTAAGCCATATACACACACAGCCTTCTTTACAGACTTCATGAGAAACCAGCCTACGAGGCTTATGCAGTTACAAAATAAACGTAAAACAAGCAGCATCAGCAGTTAACTGTCCAGTGCTCGAGGATCTGTTCATCAGATTCCTTGACATCCTTTCTGTGCATGCATTGATATACATCCGAGCAACCTAGTGAAGATGCTTCAGCAATGCATGCCACGATGATATCGCTATCTGGCCCTTCATGGTCGCTACAATGCCGCACTTCTAGTCCGTCTGTGCTCAGCCAATCTGATCTCTTTGGAAGTCTAAAAATTTCCATCCGAAAAATGGCAACAGCGTCTACGAAAAACAACAACAACAAAAACAGAAGCTCAATATAAATGAGTCAAACGAATCAAACAACTTTCAGAATGCAAAATTGGGCATTCCACTGGACAAGAACCAGTGGCCCAACACCATAAGCCAAGCAACTCAACGAGGCAACGCAACGGTCTTAGGACTAGCAGATCCAACTGGACCGTGCTGTATCATTCCCTATTTCGCCATGCTTGATCTGTTCAGGCGGCCCGGCCCAAATAGCGTCACAGCTTCACCTTGACGCATGCAGAACACAAAAACCAGGCAAAACCACACCAGCTTGCTAGTTGTTGTTTATCATGTGATTCTCAAAAACCGCAGCTGCAAAGAACTTGTGGATAAAGAAAATTCAGTTGCTGAAAAAAGATGCCCCTAACACAACTGCACATACAAAAAACAGACTGAAGTTTTGTACAACTCTGAGCACCTCACTGCCAAGTGACAACATATTCCCTCAAACAAAGCATTTCCTACACCCTCAAACAAAGCATTTCCTACACCCTCAAACAAAGCATTTCCTACACCCTCACGTTAACTAACCACAACGACAGACAGCGCAATGAAGAACTTATATCGCAAAGCTGGGCATATTACTACTCGTTCCATCTATAAATACCACACTCATCCTCCCATCCATTCCATCATATATCCAATATTTTTAGTTTTATCGAGTAAATCATGGCTACTACTAGCTCTCTCTGCCTTCTTCTTGCAATTATCCTGCCCACTTGCTTTGCTCAACGAATCCAGTGGGAGCTGCAAGGCCAAAACCCATGGCAGCCGGGAGCACGCCAGCAGGGGCGTTGGAGACACCGCCAGCAGCAGTTCAGGGAGGAATGTGATATCTGGAGCTTGACTGCTGCAGAGCCATTCAGGAGGATCGAGTCAGAAGCAGGAGTCAGCGAGTATTGGGACCCCACCCAGCAGCAGTTCCGTTGCGCTGGTGTGGTCGTCATCAGGCATGTCATTGAGCCCAAAGGCCTCTTGCTGCCTAACTACGCCAATGCACCTCATGTAACCTATGTCGTCCAAGGTAAACAACTCATACATTTCTATATGTACATGATTCTATAACCGAACCCCATAGGGTGATGCAACCATTCCTTTGTCATTTGATATAACTATACTAAGTGGATTTTTACTACGGTGCAGGAAGAGGACTCTTTGGAGCAACGATTCCAGGATGTCCCCAAACATTCCAATCAGAGACAAGGTTTGAAAAGGGGTCTGAGAGACGCTTCAGAGATGAGCACCAAAGGATTAGACGTTTCCGTGAAGGTGATGTCCTGGCATTGCCCGCGGGTGTAACCAAATGGGTTTATAACGACGGTGATTCCCGAGCTATCGCGATCACAGTTTTCGACACCAGCAACTTCCAAAACCAGCTTGATGAGAACCTCAGGGTAATCCTTAGTGTGCCTTCACAAAATTTATTCTAAGCTCCATTAGATTTATAATATAGGACATAGCTCAACTTGATGAATGGGAAATTTAACTGAGATGCAATATGCATGTGTAGCTATTCCTCCTTGCTGGGAGCCGCCAAATGCAAGAGATTAGAGGTGAGAGAAGGGAAGCTGCCCGCCACCTTGAAGAGGGTCGCAATATCTTCAGCGGCTTTGATCAAGAACTGTTGGCCGAAGCTTTGGGAGTCAATGTAGAGACAGTAAACAAACTCCAAGGCCAGAATGACCAAAGAGGAAACATTGTTTTCGTTGAGAGGTCGCTTCAGTTCCTCAGCCCTGAGTTCCAAGAGGAAGAGATCAGAAGAGAAGAACTCGAGAGGGAGGAAAGGCATAGGGGAAGAGACAACGGCTTAGAAGAAACATTCTGCAGCTTGAAGTTGAGGCACAACATCAATGCCCCTTCTGAGACTGATATTTTCAACCCTCGTGGCGGCCGCATCACTGCTCTGAATAGCAACAAGTTGCCCATTCTAAACTTCCTGCAGCTTAGCGCTTATAGGGTTGTCCTTTACGAGGTAACGATGATGTTATTTACTACTACTTCTCTCATTTCAAATTATCTAAACATAACATTAGGTGATGAACAACATACGATTAACCAATCTAAAACTTCTTTTTTTCTTCTTCTTCTTTTTTTCATCACAGCACGCCACAGTTGGTCCTTTCTGGACTGTGAATGCTCACAGCATTTGCTACGTCACAAGGGGCAGAGGAAGGATCCAAATCGTCCGAGACAACGGGAGACTAGTCCTGGATCAGGAGGTGCAAGAAGGACAACTCTTCGTGGTCCCTCAAAACTTTGTCGTGATTAAGAAGGCGAGCAGGGAAGGCCTCGAATATGTTGCATTCAAGACGAGCGACAACGCAGTGGTTAGTCATCTGGCTGGTCGTACTTCGGCCCTCAGGAGCCTGCCGGTGGAAGTCCTTGCAAACTCCTATCTCATTTCAAGGGAGACCGCCCTACACCTCAAGCAGAGCAGGAGGAGCGTTGCTGTATTTGGACCCCATAGCATATCTAGGCGCGAAGAAGAAAGAGAGCGAGCTGCTACCATCAGCGACAACGAATGAATTATCCACCAGTACTATCGAGGTTATAGCTAAATAAAAAGCCTATACTGGCTACTGGGATGTTATACGTCTTTGAAATACAAAATAATGGACCCATAAATAAATGATGCAATTTTGCATAACGTGTGCACTTGTTTGAAGTACTAAGCAATTCTTGATAATCCTCTGCTTCTACTGCGAGGAAGGAAACAGATGTACAACCTATAGAACAGATCCTGTTCAAGTAAGGTCGTTCCTCTGCTTCTACCGCTACTTCTTGAAAACTCAATAAGTTACTGGAACTTGGAAAACGTGCATGATAGCATGTTCTCTGCCATTTCTAAACGAGAAGGGATCATACGGCGATGACTCAAAAATCAAGAAAATGAGAATCTGACATATATGATAAAACAGTCGCGCTATTAGCCAAGTAGCCTTCATATGGTCTAGATAGGTGACCAAATAGGCCATATCATGGGGTTTATGATCAGCTAATAGCAATATAACTAACCAAAACTATGAAGGTAGAAGAATTACTTTTGCCATAGTCATTGAGTCGTCCATGTATTCGAATTCCCTTAATAGCATAACCGAGTGTATCGTGTCGCGTGGTTGCGATTGTGAATTCTCCTACCTATGATATTGTATATTTACATCTTGTGTAAATATTTCAGTGTAAGTTTCGAATTCTCTTAATAGCAAGATCACATCTTGTATATTTCAGTGTGAGTTTCGAATGAAAAGAAAGGGAAGGAAAATAAACCATTTTCCTTTCCGTCCGAATCCTACCATTTTGGAAAGGAAAATCCTTCTTATTTTCTTTCCAAATCCTTTCATTTCCTGCCTATCAAGAACTCACAAGTATGACAACCAAAGAAATGTTGACCAATTTCCTTTCCTAACCTTTCCTACCAAAATAAAACTCACAAGCATGATGTAAAAGAGTTAACCCTCCGTCTCATTATAAAGCAACATACCCATATATTCTCGGAAAAGTACTATTGTTTACTAAGTGTCTCAGAAGGTATCGAAACTCTGATTTCATGCTCAGGGATAGGAGCGATTTAACACTGAGTCAATCCCTCTTGACCCTCCCTTCCATTATACAGGCAACATTTCTTTCCGGGTATCGTAATTACCAACTCATACGATTTGGGTACAATTTACACGAAAATGGAGTTAGGGTTCATAATAAGTGAAAATCAAAAGGTGTTCGGGTTTTCATTCACTTCATGCGTTTGAATAGCAGAGCAAAGAGGGAAATCGGGGATGGCAAAATCAGCAAACAACTGTCAAGTGAAACGTAGATACCTGCTGCTACCAGGGTCGTTCCTCCATCATCTGACTGTTGCTCCGGTTTCTGCTCTTCAATACCGTTTTTGCCCTATATTCATTGCTAGTGCAGATCTCGTAGAGGTAGGCGATACTTCAAATAGAAAAACAAAAGTATAAGATGCGGTCGATTCAGTGTTTATTGTTTTCGTTTTATTTAAATTATAATATATATTTTATATATTTATTTAAATTATAATTTTTATATTTAAAATATAAGAATATTTTTATTTTATATCATATCAATTCATATATCATTATTTTTCTTTCTTTTCTTTTACTCACTTATTTATCTCATATACTTACGAGGATAAAATTATCATTTCTTATTAATTTAATACACACATAAGTTATCGTATCGGATCAAATCGTTATAATTTGAATGGAACGAAAGAAATATTCAGAATAACGATGAAGATCAAGCTAAAGTGAAGTTGATTTAGTGATAAATCGTTTTGATTTTAACACTATAAGATTGAGGGTTTGATGTGTATAACACTTTTTCACAAAGCACACTAATTTTACTTTTGAAACCTAAAATTACTACACAACACTGAGTTTTGAAGCCTAGCACCTCTTTCTACTATTTTAATTATTTTAGTAAAGAATTAAAATACCATTTGTTACAAAAAGAAAGAAAACCAATAGTTCTTTTTTTTAGTTATGACTTAACTTTATATTTTAATAATTTTCTTAAATCCATAAATAAAGAAAACCTTATTTCTCAAATTTTTAGAACAAAAAATGAAATTTCATCTTTTGTTTTTGTTTTTTTTCTAATCTCATTAAATCCTCCTGCAAAAAAGTTCAACCCACCAAATTTCACAAGATGGCCTCAATTTTTGGACCGCAAGAATGAAAACCAGATCTTCCAAATATACTAATCAAACATCACAAGGATAATAAGAAGGGAGTGAAGGAAAAGAATATGGAGGGAGAGACGGAAGATGAACCATGGATATGAGAACTCAACGGTATTATGCCATCCGGTTTATACCGATGGCATAATACCTGGTGGACGGTGCAATTTTAACAAAAACCACACTAAGTGGGCTGTAATATTTTCTATACACACTGCTAAGATGCGGTCGCAATGTTTTGTTCATATTTTAGTTAACGATGGATAGAGTACTAAAATATCTCATTGAGAAAAATTATTTTCTGATTCTTTTCATTTCTATTTTGAAATTTTGAACAAAACCTTTGGCCACCAGTATTCACTTGTAGCAGCACCATTCATGCCAAGTGCCAAGAGCAGTAAACATGGGGCATCCCTTTCTCTCATTTTCCCGCTCAATTCCCCGTTTTGGTAAACACACTTCTCAGCTTCAACTTTTTTACCCAATGATTCATTCATTCTTTGAAAGAAGCAAAGGGGAGAAGACGCACAGCACACATAGCTATCCAAGCTTCATTTTCTCTAGCTAATTTTAATTGAAGATCATGTTCTCCTTCCTGAGAGCACTCTGGGTTTACAGCAACGTCAAAAGGGACTATGCCATCCGTCTCGTCCTCCAGGTAACTACATGTACTCTATCCCCTAGATAAATTGTTGAGAATATGTCGAGTATTTTTTTCGGGGGAAAAAGTTGTATATGCGTTATGTCCTTGGGTTGAGATTTAGGTCTAGTTTGTACATCTGTGCTATAGGAAGATGATGTGTTTGGTGTTGTTTCTGATTTTTGAAAGATTGTTTTAAGTTTGTGTGTTTTTATGAGCCGGTAATCTTTGACCAGAGATCATGTCCGCACTGTGCAGACACCACGCCCGCACACCAAAAACACACCTGCACTGTTTCACCACCATGCCCGTACTGTTTGTAGAGGCACGTTTCCTTCGGCCTTTAAATAGCACAGGTTGTAGTGCATAGAAAAATAAAAAGAAAAAACAGAAAAGAGAGATTTCTCATCAAATCCTATTTCCAAACCCACCTAACCTGATCCGGCAAACAGTTTTTAGGTTTTGAAGAATAGTTGCCTTTGACAACATTATGCTGTATGCAACTTGTTAGAAATGGGAGGACTATTCGGGGATGCATTTGATATTTTTAGACATAAACCGTTCAGATTCATGTGCGGAATAGACTAGTCTGTGGAATCAGCCTTGGCTCGTCTGATCCAGATGATTGGAAATTTTGAACAATTAACTAGGCAATTCGATGGAGAATCCCAACTGATTTGGTAACCCAGCTCGTTTTCGGTGAAAGAACAATTACCAGTCAGTACCCGTGTCAGCAAACCTTGGCTTAAGCTTAGAGCTTGAGTAGAACTGACGTAGTAAAATTCAACGTAGTTGAACCGCTGGACTGAACCTCGAGTATAGGATGACTTAACCAATCTGTGTTTTCAATTCCACGATGCTTGTTGAATTTAAGTTTTCTTTGGACTGTCGGTAAGGGAAGCTTTAAGATGATCTTTATGTCTTCTGTATGTAGCAAATGAACTTGTGTTTCAGTTTCTTGTCATGTTTTCGCATGCCAGGAACAGTTCAAAAGCTTGGCCTGTGAAGACATCTTCAAATATGTTCTCAGTTTTCTTGTCCTTTCTTATTAACCTGGCAAGTGCAACAATTAGCACCTCCAGAATGTTACTTTGTTATATTCATGAGCTTCTTTCTAATACTTGAGGGCACGGCGGGTTTGCTTTTGAGTAAACTTTTTCCATAAAGCTCGAACCTTTTTAACATCCCTCTGTGTAATTTTGGTCTCTCTCTGCTTCATTTAAGACCTCCGTAATGTACTACTGGTTTCAGCTCTGATCCACATGTGTCATTTGCATTACTACTATTTGATCTGTAGGTGTCTTAGATTAATGCTTTATTTGTTTCAACTGAAGTATTCTGATTTGGCGTCATGGCACAGAAATCGATTATACATGGTGGCACACCACGAGGAGCGTACTTGGACTTCCAGGTATATGTTTAGACCAGTCATTCATTTTTCTGAGTGAAAAATACTCTGATGTTGATGCCGTCTTGCAGAAACACATTGCACACCAACTCACTCGTGTAGAAACGTATGAGGCGATGCTTAGGTATATGCTATTCAGGAATATATGCTTCGGTTTCACATACAGGACTGAGGGTCGAGAGATGGTGCCCATCATATCTCATGGAGAGACACTTCTCGTTCGGCACCTGCCTTTTCCTAACGCTCAGTACTATTCTTTCCTTCGCATTCTCAAATTTCAAATTTTTTTTGTCACGTGGAATTCCCTTCCTGATATGAAGCACATGTACTGTAGTAAATATACAGGCAACTCAAAGATCATTTCAAGTTCAAGACAAGTTTTCGTTGGCGATGTGGTCCTTATGAGGGATCCGTCAGCTTCAAAGAAATATCTGGTGAGGAGAGTGGCGGCTGTTGGAGGACAAGCCATGACATCAACTGACGAGAAAGATGATCCTATTGTTCTGGAGGATAAAGAGTTCTGGGTTCTCTCGGACAATAAGCTTTTGAATGCCAAGGTAGTCGCCAAGCTTATTACAAAAAATTTGGCTTAGATCCATAAATAACAGATAATTCTATGCTTCTATGGAAATCACGCAGGAAGCCCTGGACAGTCGCGCATTTGGCCCCATCGAGACTAATGACATCATCGGCAGGGTGATCTATCGCTTCCTATCACCAAGCAATCATGGTCCTGTGGCGAACAGGTAACTTTTTGTTATGAATGTTTCTTCTACCAGTGAAATGATTCTGGAACATGATAACCAATAGCTATTCGTATATGATATGTGTTCTCTTCCTCGGTTTCTTCAGTGGCGGCAATGCTAAGGAGGACTCGGTGATTCTTGAACTTGAACTGGATATTGATGAGTTGGAGAAGAGGCTTTGAACTAACGGTTCTGTTCAGATAACAAATCAGCATCTTCTGCAAGCTCATCGTCTTTGCTTCACGAAACAGGCCTTCTGTGCATCATTATGTCTTAATCGGAATTGACTTGACATCTTAATGTGCCTTGTTGCCTGTGGGCGAAGATTGATGGATAGACTTAGCTTTTAGCTAGCTATGGAGTTAATCCGTTGAATCCTTTATCGTAACCTTGAAGCTTTTCTGCTTGATGTGAACGGATTTGTTATGTTGAAGTAATATGTTGAATAACAATCCTATCAGTCTACGTGATTGATTTTATCATCTTGGTGATATGGAGATGGTATCGGCTTTCTCCCAACTCCAAATGCTATGATCAATTTGAAAAACTACCAAGTTTGAGGGGGAAATAACCTATTATCTCCAACGATAGATTTTCCCTAGCAATATATACATGGAATTATATTTTGTTTGTTTTCTTCCTAACCCTAAGAAAGTAGGAATGATCCCTTTAAATTCTCCTTCCATGAAATCATATCAAGCATGCATAGGTATGATCATTGTTCGGTTTAAAATAGTATTGAACCAGAATTGAACGTACCGAGGAATCGGTTTGAAAGGGCAACTGAATCATAAGATTAAGCTTCTACTTTCTAATACTATTATGTAGCTTACGGGCTATTTGGTATTTGCATTTTTGAACTATGATAACAAAAAACAATGACCTCTTAGAATTTAAATTACAATGACCGGTTCATAAAGGATACAATAAATTGATTTGGCACACGTATCGATATAAAGTTTGACACAATATAATGACGATCACATAATTTTTTATAAATTTATCATGAACTATCAATTGTTGTGTAAGTTATATAATTATGTAAGTTATGACAATCACATATTTTTGCATTGTTGTGTAAATTTATCATGAAATTTGTCTTATGAGTGTGTGAGAGAAAAAAAAAGAAAAAAAATGATGATGATATAAGTTGATAAGATATAAAATAAAAATATTTTAATAACTCAATTAAAAAAATTATTAAATAAAAACATAAAATAATTTGATTGAAACAAAAAATATATATTACAGTTTGACGAAAACAAGAAAAATATTAAACAAATATGAAAAATAAAAAACACGATCATCTCAAATCAACAAACCAAAAAGGCACCCGTTAAATCACATCTACAACTAATCCAATAATATATGTGACTAACCACCATTCATTTTTCTCCACAAAAAGATTTTCCAGAATTCAATATTTCAACATCAAGGCAATAAACTCCAAGTCTCAGACCCAACCATGACCTCGTCGTCGTCGTCTCCTCATCTCATTTCTTCCCCTCTTTCGATTTTGAATCGTCTCCTCAAAAGTCTATTCGTCTCCTTCCTTCTCCACTAAGGAAAAATAAATAAAATCAAATAGAGAAAAAAAATCCCCTGAATCGACAAAGTTCACTGCTCAAATTCTCAATTCCCGACCACATATATAAATACAATCAAAACCAAAATCGTGAACTAAATTTTTACTTCATTAAAAGAAGTCGTTTTTGTATAGTTTGGTGATCGATGGGGCAACAGCAATCGAAGGAGGAGCTGTTGCACCAGGAGGTCGAGAGCGGCAACATCGAGGCGATCAAAACGCTCCGTGCCGAAGGCGCCGGCCTCGAGGTATTACTTGATCGATTTCGATTCGTGTTTGTGGTTTTTCGATTGATTTTATTGCGAATTAGGGTTTGATGGGGTGGGATTTCGATGGATTGTGTTTGAGTTTGATGACTCGGGATGTGGTTCGTGTTGGATCGCCCTAAAAATGATGGAAGTTTTGTAATCTTTTCAACAATTTTGGACTATGTTTGATCGCTTTAAAACAACGTACATGTGACCGAACGTTTTTGCGATTACTCTTTCCGTCCTTGAAAAATTGTGACGGTGCACGGGAATTGATAATAAGTGAGTATTAGTGAGAAGGAAGAGTAAAACAAGTGGATTGTGATGATGTGAGATAATGTGAAAAAACGGAAGTAATTTGAGATTACAAGCATTAAAGAGTTTTTACGTGATGAAATGTTAGTAATTTTCGTGGGACGGTTTGATTTGCTGGTAAAAGTTAGTAACTTTAAAACATAGATGCTCCTATGGTGAGGAACAAAACCAGCACAGGGGCATTTGGTGACGGTGTGCTGAGAATTTGTGAGAATATGGCTCGTGAACAATGCTTCAATTGATGGAAAAATAAAACTATGATGTGTTGAAATTGAAGGCTTCATTGATTGTTGGTTTGATGTGGGGGTCTTGAGGCACAGTTTGTTTCATGAGATTTTGCAATGCAGCTAATGATTTGGTTTTGGTGTTTGTTTTGTTGTGCAGTATGTTGATAGGGGAGGGAAAATTCCTTTGATCTCTGCCTGCATGAGACCAGAACTCTATGATGTTGCAAAATGTCTCATAGATTTGGGTGCCAATGTGAATTCTTATCGCCCAGGTACACAATTTTCAGCTTATTGCATCTCTGTTATTCTTATGTACTATGTAGTGGCTATGCCCTTAGGTTTTGATGAACTAGTCGAAGTTGTAACATTGACAATGATAAAAATGAAGAAGCTAACCTTGAGAAGTGTTACATTTAATTTGTTCCTGTAGGGACAATAGATAAATTGCTGGACAATAGATAAATTAGCCCCCCCCCCCCCCC